>JAJAVP010000418.1:3875-28927 GCA_020740425.3 Heterorhabditis indica
CTACCATTTCTACATAAAGCTAGACTGAAAACCAAAACTTACACTGCGTTTTAGAGCGATACGACCTAAAACAGCAGCTAGTGACGCGACCGAAACACCAAATTTTACTCCATGTATGATTCCCGAAATGGTTTCATCAGCGTTGAGCTGAATTCTCAGATTAAATAAAGCGAAATAAGGTTGGAAAGAAAACTGAAGAGAATTGATTTACGTTTGTAGACTTTTTGACGCTTTTCAGCCATTTCATGTAAACGTTATGAAATTCATTGAAACGTTCTTGATCCTGATCTATATGTTCAAGCACTTTATTTGCTTTTTCCTAAAGCAGTATATTTTGAGGAAGAGTACTTTTAAAGTAATTGACTTCTAGGTATACCTTTATTTGAATGGCTTCTGCAATTGTTGCACCAACATTAGTTGTAGCACTAGCAACGCTACATACAGCTCCTGAGAACTCCACTTTATGAATTTATAAGAGATAGATTGAAATTAAAATAGCTAATATCTACCTCCAACCGCCAAAGGAGGGAACAATATTCCCCCAAATATGGCTGCCCCGCCTGCGAGGCCTACAGAGGAGCTTATTAATCTTAATTTTCTACACGTTTCAGTAAATGTGTCTATCTGAAGCAGTTTTACTTTCACCAAACTGGCATTAAATAAATTAATAAAGGGATATTATTAAATAAATAAAGGTACTATTTAAACTCACTTCATTAGCTATACAATTTATTTCACTTATGATATTTTCTCTATAACCAGACCAACGATAAAACAATTCTATTACTTCATCTCCCAACCTCTAAAACCATTTTTAGTACTTTAAATAAACAGAAAAAATCAACATAAAAAATTTCCAAACATATCCAACATCGAGATCAGACATCGTTTCCATTGCGTGTTTTTTCGTTGGAACAACTGTAAGAATGTCAGTTAGTTAAAATAAAAATTAAATGTAAATCAATGAGTACTAGAAACTAATTTTAAAACAGTAGATGATAGGAACGCTTTATCTATTAGAACTTATATAAAGTTGGTGTCAAATGAAAAAAATGACGAAAACTAAAACAATAAAAGATAACAAGCCAAAGATAGGACATTATAAATGGAAACGGACTTATCGTTGACACTTCTTGTGTTCCAATTCCGGGACAGATGTATTCGCGAAAGAACCAAACGGGATTTTGCGAGATGAAGAAGCAGGTGCTGTTTGGCTTTCAGCTGGTTTTAGAAGTGTTATGCCGATCTTTTCGATAAGAATTGGACTATATTTCTTTGCCTACTAACATTATTTTGTACTGGAAACAGAAATCATCTTCTTAGGAACTCAANGCTTTGAGCGGCCACAAGTTGTTAGTCACCAGCGCTACAGCCTACGTGAAGATGATAATTTTCGAGAGAAAACAGTGGAATGAAACCGTACGGCAGAACGAGTGTGGAGTGGAAGTTATCTCAAAAACGAAAATATGCCATCTGCCAACTTCTACTTTCAATGCAGCCAGGATGATTTTATTTTTGAGCACTTGCACCTTTCAAATCTGGGAAAGCAAAGTTGACTTGTGACCAATCGCTTGATTTCCCGTGATATTTANAACGAAGTGAAATTATTGTGTGAAAACAACTTCGTGTCTGACTCATAATCTGTTTTCTTGGCGAAAATGTGCTATTCAATAATTGAAGACTTCTGATTTTCACTACTTCACCTTTTCGGCCTTAAAACCAAGACAAAAATGGGAAACACTACTCTCTTCGACGACCACAACGACTTGCTGCTGTTGCATTTCAAGATTTGCTCGCCCATCTGTCTCATTCTCAATGCACTGGCCGTCTACCTCATCATATTCAAATCTAGCAGCGAAATGAAGATGTACCAGTGGCATCTCCTCCACTATCAGGTATTTATTTTACTTTAAAATATTAGCTCTCTTCTCAATACAAATCTTAAATATGAGTAAAACTCCATTGATTTATTCTCCTAAACGAAACCAATTTTAAGATTTGGGCTTCTGCCATCGGCATTTTCTCAACTTTCTTTTTCAACCTGTGCAATTCCATCCTTTAATCGCTGTAGCTGGACATGGATTTCTCATTACAAACTTTGGAATATCGACTTCCATATGTCATGTACGTTTTCAAGACAGACTCAAGTGGAATGTCCTGAGGAAGTTCTTACTGCAAAACATATTTCAGTGCATTTGTGTTAATCTCGCGGTTGGTTTGGGTGTTTCAATAGTGGGACTATTTCTGTACCGACACCAGTGCGTCGTCGGCAGCAAACAAGCTGAGAGGCAATTCTGCCTCTTCATTCTTTCCCCATTTTTCATTTTTAGCATAGCCATAAATATCTTCTACAGGCTATCATATGTTGAGCCTTCTCAGTGGAGAGAAATGCTGAAAAAAGTAAGTTTCTGGAGACTTTTCTGATTTGTTAAGGCAGTCATTTAATAACATTCGGCTGTTTTCAGTGGGATCCGAATGTCGATTATATGCCTCCCTCTCTCAGTTCGAATATATACAACCTCATTTGTTCTCTTTTTCCTGTTTACCTAGGTGGGAATGTTTTTACTCTTTGAAGTTCTCTTATTTGTAGGCTATTTTATTGAAATTAATGCTAAATTGGAATATTTAGTCCTGGCAACCTCAGCTTTAGTTTTTCACATTTTCTACATTCTGCGGAAGCATTGCGAGCATCTTTCTGTCTGTACTCGAAAAATGCAGAGANATTTTGTAACAGGAATTTTCAGATTACAATACCCCTCGTGTTTCTATTTATTCCCTTAACATTTATATGCCTTCGCACTTGCGACGGTCACTTGGGTCTTCAGATTCTCAATAATATAACTATGATGATGATTTCCAGCTATGGGATTATGGCAACTCTGTGCCTAATTTATTTTAATAGTCCCTACCGAGAATGTCTTTTTGGAAGGCTTAAAAAGACGGGTAAGAAGATGCGACTTTTTTGACGGTGCTNGGTGCTCTCAATAATTCGTTTTATTTTACAGAAACTTCTGCAATGCGTTCACTTACTCAAGCCGAGGTCAGAAAGATTTTATAGAAATCACAATAATCTCTTAGAGAATCGGGAACGGTTACAACATAAAGTTTTGATAAAGTAAACTCATGACATCTCTTAAGATTCACATCTAAGAAAAATCTCAAATTATCTAGTGGTTGATTCTATGCATCAGCTCGTTCGAAATTCCTGAGAAAGTTATTGATTGATTTTATGGTTTTATTTTTGCACAAACAGTTCAATTATGTACAATGAGCAGAAATTTGCTGGTAGTGAAAAGTACTTCTAATTCACATGATCAAATACCGAAGTCAAATGTCCCCTTTTCACCGCATGAAGAATTTTAACGATGAACAACGTTCGAATCCCTAGTACAGAGCGGTTTTATCCCACCGACTTACAGACGGGACGGGTGAACCGGGACACTTGCGGTTCGCCGGTTCTGCATAGGACCTGTTTACAGACAAACAGCGCTGAACACGTGCAGTTGGGAGCACAACCCTAAACGAGGTTTATTATCCTTTTCCCATCTTTGTTCTTTTCCCTCTTATTTATTGTAGCATGCCACTCATACTGAAATTTGTGAAATTTTGCTTAATTACAAAATTGCACTACTTCTCTTAAAAATCAGGGTCACCAAATTCTCCCTATCTTCCGTGGATCAACCCTATGGAACACTTGAATAAGTGCCCAAAGTGACCAGTCTCAAAATATATTGATTTCAGTTACAAACGAGCGCTTCCGCAATTCGGCGATGAAAATTCGTTTCAACAGTATGAAATACCTAATAGAAGATGGTGGACATCGTCTAACTCGACAACGCATGTTCCGCATCGTGCTTCAGAAGTGAACTATAAGTACTTTCGTAAAAGTGTTTGGATGAGTTGTTAATTATTTCAGTATCCGGCCGGTGTTTGCAAAATTCATGCCATTAATAGGCATTATAATGTGAATGTGAACATCGACGATTTTTTACGATCTTTCACGTGTTGTCAGTTTGAGGAAATACCTATCAGCGATGTAAGCCTAATTTGTAAACCTTAAACATGTTGTTTCTTGTTGCAATGGTTGAAAATTTGCACATATTCTGCCGAATAAAACCTCAGACTTTTGCAAGCAACTGAATAGTTTTGAGAGAAGTGTTGCTTGCGAGTCTTTGATGATTAGCTTGTGCAGATTCAGTAGTGAGGAAAGATCGACTGCTCCGTGCTGCAAGAGCAAGTGCCCCATCTTCTTCTCCAGCAGAAGGTAATTGCGGGAATAAGAAATCCTTCTCGCCACCATCAGTTAGAGGAGTAAGCTGTTCTAAATCAATCATCACAACTTTTTCTTTCTCTAATTACAATTTACCTGAAATATTTCAATTGAAAATCGTGTTCTTAAGCGGGATTTCTGAATTCTACGATGGACATTTAGCAGATATAAGATATCTAGAAAAGTGCTGTATATCAGAATATCGTTCAAGATAATTTGTAGAGGTGAGACTAGATTTTAAAGTATCGAGGAAGTTAACGAACTCGAAAAATAAACATTATTATAGGAATTACTAGAATGCAAAAATTGTCCGAACGGTTGCTATCTTGGACTGCAAAACACCATTAATGTTGTTCGATTGACTCTTATAAAGTTTACCAAATGTTCAAAGGACTGGACAGACAAAGTGAAATTTTATAAACAGAATCAGTCCAACAAAATATCTTCGGATCTCTCCCAACCACTTTCGTTTATCACCACTGTAATGGAACGTCATATATTTTATAAATATGCCTTTTATTTTCATATAACTAATTTATAGTTTTAAAAGTAATTTTTACTAGTGTGCTCATCGTAATTATAAAATATATTTTCATAACCTATATTTTCATTATTTTTTTGTCTTTAGTTTATTATATGTAAACGAGTTCCTCATGAAGAAATAATTTCTAGATAGTAAGTCGCTTTAAGATCATCTAAAACAGTGAGGAGAACAAAATGTTCTCTTCATACATATATAACAGTGTTTTGTACACAAAAACAATAATACTTCAGGTCTTAGAAAAAGTCAAACTTATATTTTTATTCAAAATTTAATGGAATCTATTTACAAGATCAATCTAAGTACACGATTGGGACAGATAAATCCTCTCTCCTTCGCATGTATCGCTCTATGGTCACACTTCCAAACTTCTAACTAGGATCAATTTAGAATCAGGACTCCCATACACTAATGGACAAAATCTGGCCATAATTGTGACCACATATGAAACTTCACCATTTATTTGCCTTTCTTCGCAGATCGTGCCCTCTGCGATAAAACGGCTTCTTCCCTGTCTATTTCATCCATCCGTTTACGGAGCATCTCTTCAAAATACTGCACCTTGTCGGGATCCACATCATCGTAACCTCTAAGATCAGTATGCTTTAAGTGAAAACCTATTAACTTAATCTTTTATTTGTTCTCATGTACTTTATTTTGTCCTGATAATTTGCATCGACGAAGGAATAGCTAGTATGTGCACCGATCACTATGGTAAAAGTAATACTTTAATACAGGTCAATAAAGCTCACTTGCTTATTAAGAGAAATTGAAAATCTCACCTATAACGGTTATTGACATAGTTAAGTGCTTTGGATGTAACGAAAATTCCCCAGATATAGAAGAGGGCGGCTAAGAACCAGATTATTGATACCAAAAATCCTTGCTGTCCCCCATGAACCAACATAGAATAACTGAATAATATTCCATGCCGTCAAGTCTATTACACTATTCTCTTTTCCTTAATTGGCTTCTCAAACCTATTCCTTTATATTTTCCTTCATAATGTTGAACTCACATTATCCACAAAAGCGACCATATAGTGATGGCAACCAGTCGAGTATTGTAAACTACTAGGAATCTCCCGCTTTCCTAGAATTAAAAACGTGCTATGTTAGAGGATATAATATTCCACTAGCAAATCCACTCATTAGAAATCTTTCATTTTTCTCGTGCTACTGCCAGATTTGGAATAAAGATTAAACAGTAACACAGAAAACACCCGTAAGCTGTCACACGTGAATTTAATCCACTGCACGTGCATTAAAAATTTTTAAATCTTGGCTTCCCTTTTGCCTGTGTTGATTCAATTCACCATGCAGAACTTACAGCCAGCAATCCACAAGGTCCTGAAGGGAAAATACACAGTGATAGAATAAGAGCAGTAATAGGCAGTGCTGTGTTCACAGACGATCCCTGCTAAAATTGTATTCCTGTTAGTGTGCGATTGCTTCTCATAAATGTTTCCAAACTCTTCCGATGAATTAGATCTAGAAATGACATTGTACAATACAGTACTTCGATGCACTCATTACTTTCGACTTTAAAGCAGTAATACTGCTTGGAGAACACCACTTCTTCCAGCACCTTGTGGAGTTGGACATGCGGAGTTTAGAACTTACGCTGTAAGCTATGGCTCCATAAACTATCAGAGTGATTATCACTGCAAAGAAGTCGAATATCTGTGGCATAGGCTCAGTTTCTTCAAAATAGTGAGAAAAATTTTAATTGCAAACTCTAATTAAGCGAGGACAGGCTAGTACACCCACTTGGAAAAATGAACAAGCTAAAAAACTGTGCAGACAACCACACACCTGGAAAAAACAGTAGATCACATTGTGGCGCATTCATTGAATCATTAAATTTTTCGAGCTTTCTTGCTAAGTGCCTTATTTCTAATAGCTGCCAAGTGTGCTTTGGAAACCTAGCATAGAATATAAATACGTTATGAGTGCAAAAAGTAGGAGGCGACTTTCTAGAAAACGAGCGAAAATCCATGGAAATTGAACATCGTGCGATTTAGGAATCTTAAATCGAGTATGCATCTAATAGTTAAGTCAATCTATTGGACCAACCTCAGTATATATATGATATTGAAACTATTAAATATTAGATAATGGTAAAGAATGGAGATAGTATGGAATCTTTTAATAGGTTTTTAGAGGATGAATTGAATTGCACCTACCTTGTAACCCTCATTCCCTTCCTCTCCCAATTCCGAAAGAGCCCTACACATCTAAGATGATTATACTGCTTAAAAGAAAACAGACAATGAAAATGAAGTTAAATTTCAATTTGTCTTACCGCCTCTCAACTCACGTTATTCACACTAGCCGGGGATGAAAGAATTCGTGTTGAAAACGCGTTTAGCGAAATCTCTCAGGAACAAGTATGGATAGCTAGTTAAGTCTTCAAACAATGAACATACCTTCTTTCGATGTGGTTTCGGTTTTTGGAGGCGTTTTGGTACTTTAACTCGGTCGAGCCACTGCGCGGAACGTCGTCAGTAAAAATTCATTGCTAATATTTTTTCACTTTCGTTCAGTTCATGCAGCACCCATTTGTCGAGATTTTTGGTTTTTCAATTTGGTGCAAGTTTCGAACATGGTTGACATTTAATTCTCCTGCAACTTGTTTTGTGTAGCTCTGCTTCAATAATGGCTCTCAGTTGGCTGTCGTCAATCGCAGCAACACTTCCACGACTCTCGTCTTCGCTATGAGATTTCTGAGACCAATGTTGAGCTGTACCTTTGTTGACGATTTCCGAGCAGAATACTTGGCTAATACTGTGGACAGTTTCCGCTGCTTTACGTCCCATTTTTAACTCATAATAAAATCCCCTGATTTCTTCTTCCTCGCCTTTAAGTTGACAGTCCGAAATACACAAAATTAACATTGGAAGTAAAGATATAACCACTAGTATAAATCAGCATAGCTAATTCAACACTTTAAAATAGTATATTATGTGAGCGTAGTTGAATAAGTTTATTCCACAAAACCAGCAGTTAAAATAGCAAAAACCGCACTTATTGTTGCGTCAACCTAATAGATAATACGAAAACTCCCAATATCCATATTGCTTCTCTTGCATTTTTGTTCTAGGTGCCTATGTTCCCTGCTTGAGCGCCATGATACTTCTCGTTCTTTTACCTCCAAGACCTCAATTATTTTGCGAGTTGCTGTTAAAATTGTAACCTATTCACTCAGTCACAACTATTTCCGTGTTTGAGGGCGTTTCATGTTGTGAAGGGGAGCGGTGTCGAAACAGAAACGGAGAAACTCGACTAGTCTCAACAGGTACCAAGAGATTATCTCTAATTTATAGTCTAATTCGGCTCCTTAAGATTCGTAGTTCTGTTTAACATTTTAGAATCTGTACGTCAATGTATTTAGATGAAAGTGCTCTTATATTTGCCAGAGTTGATGGATTAGGTGAACCTTCTAAGCAACTTCCACTATTATTTTACAATAATTTATAGTTGCACTAGAAGACACCTTGTGATAAGTAAAATAAATTCTTGTACGCTGGAGACTAGGAAAAATCGCCTGCACTCATATGAGGCACTCTACCAAATAATGATACAGGACATTACTGCTACTTCTTTGCTCGTTCTGGAGGCAGCATCCTCATTTGACTCGATGAGCACATCACTTACGATAAGCTGATATTCTACGCCGCTATCACTTCTTGACGTGGTAGGCAATTTGTGCTAATCTAAGATGGTACAAAGAACACTTAATCAGTCCAGTTTTAGAAGTGCGTGATTTATCAGGATCTTTCTACTCTATAGATGTCTCTGTGGTAACTGCACGTACGGCTTCTAAACTTATGTTCATTTGAAATATTCAAAGCGCTGCTAACGTCGATCGTCTTCCATGGAGTCTTCCGAAAGTGGAGATGATGAAGAAAAATTGCTGGAGAGTGTGGACGAACTGGGGAGAGATTCGCCGGTGATTGCACAGTGGCACATGATCCCTGTCGTATATTATAGAAAAAATAAATATTGTAGTTGTTTTTATTGGATGTTTTTTTTGCCTTATTATTGTGCTGATTAATAAGACTCTCCTATTGATTTTGAGCGCGAAATGGCAATAGAAAAATATAGAGAGGAACAGTTTTAGATTCTGAATGTGAACATGACGTGGTTTAAGAAACTGAAGAAGGGTAAGAAAGATGCTTGCGAAAACAGTACGACAATAATAGTTGCGGAATGCCCTCCTATCAGTATCTCGCAGTCCACTAGTTCTCCAGTACTCTTGTTGGAATCTAGTATTGAAGTGAAGACACTGGTGATATTCCCTCGACTAACAAGTTCTCAACTATTAATATATCGACTGTGATTACTATCATGCGCTGTAGATAACGAGGCTTATTATTGGTATCATATCATTAAATTTCCTTATTATTGTTTAAATTGTTATTGTATATGAGAACGAAAAATGTATTCGTTCGACAAACAGTGCAGCCACTTTTCCCTTCAGTTAGAGAGATGGAACAGTCGACTCTCTTCGACGACCACAACGACTTCCTGCTGTTGGTCTACAAGATTTGCTCGCCCATCTGTCTCATTCTCAATGCACTGGCCGTCTACCTCATCATATTCAAATCTAAGAGAGAAATCAAGACGTATCGGTGGCATCTCCTTCACTACCAGGTTTAAATCTCAGATTTTAAAATGTTTACCATTCACCGAAACAATCTTTACAGTGGATTAAACCACAGAGATTCGCTCTCCAGAATATAATCATTTTTCGAGATTTGGGCTTCTGCCATCGACATTTTTCTCAACTTTCTTTACCAACCTGTTCAATTCCTTCCTCTATTAGCAGTAGCAGGGCATGGATTTCTCATCACAAACCTTGGAATCCCAACTTTCGTCTGCTTTGTATGTTTTTAAAATAGCATATAATTACGTAAAGAATTCGTTATCGTCGAATAGATTCCAGTGCGTATTTGCTAATCTACTCGGTGGTTTGGGTGCTTCAATAGTGCAGCTGTTTTTGTACCGTCACCAGTGCATCGTCAGGTACAAACTGACTTGGATACAGTTCTACTTCTGCATTCTTTCTCAATTCTTCATTATTAGCTCATGCGCAAATATTTTCTGTCAGATGTCTTATGTTGACCCTTCTCAGTGGACAGAAATGCTGGAAAAAGTAAGCTTCTGGAAATTTTCTGATTTTTTAGCACAATAATTTAATAACATTCGCCTATCTTCAGTGGAATCCGAGAGCACTGGAGCTGCTGAAAATCCCAAATGTCTATTATATGCCTTTCGCTCCCAATATATGGCTATTCATCCTAATTGGTTTGATTCTTATCGTTTTCACAGGTGGGAATGTTTCGAGCCTTTCAGTCGCCTTATTTTTAAGGTATCCTTTTTTAATTTTAAAGTGGATTATTTAGGTGTGATCACCTCGGCTTTAGCTTATCGCATCCTATATGTTTTGCGAAAGCAATCTGAGTATCTCTCTATCCGTACTCGAAAAATGCAACGAAAGTTCTTAATTTCCCTAATAATGCAGGTATTTTCTGTCAAGTTACTCAAAACGACATTTTGTGGCAGGAATTTTCAGGTTACAACGCCTTCTGTATTTGTTTTTGGTCCCTTAGTATTCGCCTGTATTCGTATTTTCGATGGTCGCTTAGGTCTTCAGATTCTCAACAATTTGACGATGATGATGATTTCCAGCTATGGGATTTTCGCAACTATGTGCCTAATTTATTTCAATGATTCGTACCGAGAATTTTTCCTCAAAAATCTTAAAAGGAAGAGTAAGTAGATGCGATTTTAGTGATATTTACTTTCAATAATTCATCTTATTTTGCAGAAACAGCTCCTATGTCTTTGTTCACTCAGACCGATATCAGAAAGAGTACGCAAAAATCACATTTCAATCTGGAGAATACAGAACGTTAGCGACGTCAAGTTGTTCGCCAATGAAGCGCTGAATCCGGAAGAAGAACTACGTCTTTGGCCACAAATGATTGGTTATTGTTCTATATTTTTATATCCAGCGAATACATTTATCCAATTAAAATCTTTTTTTCTGATCTGGGTGTTATGAAGATTATCATTTCCTTGACATCCATATTTATTTGTTTAAATAGAGAGTTGACAAATAATAGCCCATTTTATATCCTATAGCTTCCCCATCTGTACTTTCCCAAATTGCTAAATTAAAGATTACTCGGGCATCCGGGGGGCCGATTACTACACTTACACGGAAGATGACGAAACGCATTGTTTGTACGTCACTATTGTACTTATGGTTCTCTGATTACTCTTGGTTGGTGTAGATATTTTAAAAAAGCGCTGAAAGTATATATAACATTCGAGAAAATTGCTACGGAAGTGGCAAAGTTTCCGGACTTTTCCAGGTTAAACTGTATTTATGGCTCTCGTACTATCTTACTATATTCATCCCAGTGAGGTCACATTCAACTTTGCATTGTATAGTGGCTTCCCCACTATCTATTCCAATATTCATGTGTATTTTAACTTAGTTTATGGGATCATTAATGATATTCGTCAACCTTGTTACCTCAGGCCAAAATTAGCAATACCAAAAACGATAGACGGCTGCAAGGACCGTGATTTCTTATGCTCCAGCCGCAGGGACATCTGCTGAAGCCACATATAAGCGGGCCTGAATCCAGGAGAGGACAGTCAGCCCCAGAACGCCGAAACTCATATCTCTACTTGCCATTGCGTTATATTTCTCATTAAATATCCATTATCCTCATACCTTTATAAAATTATAATTGCTATGGTTGATAATCGCTATATTGCATTTTGCAATAACCAGTTCTTATGTATTGTACATTTGAGTGGAAATTTTGGCCAAAATAAGGCGTCACTTTCACGTTTGGCAGTTAGGCCTTGGAGTAAAATCACTATTCGGAGAGATGCTCGACTCTACTGAAATATTTTTGGAAATTGTCAATCACAATATTCCTATGATAGTTTTTATCAAATCTAGTTAACCTGTGTTCAATATTTCATATTTTGCTATTATGCGAAAGATCTATTGAAGTCATTTACTGAATATCTCACTTTATAGATGTTTATTCTAATTTATAAGTTCTAGATGACATAGCTTCGAGACCGTGTACAGAAAGTCGTAGCAACGTATGCTGACACATCGAATCTGAGTAAAAGTGAATTACCTTCGTCACAAACTTCAAAGAAAAGTGTAAATTTCGATTTGCAAGAGGGAGGAAAGAGCATTGATGATATAGAGAAAGGTTGAAATTGGACGAATGCCATAATTGTGTGAAATAGATAGCTCTAGGCTATAATTCTACTCCTATTAGGTGTAAAAGCATCTTTAAATGATATCAAAACATGAAGAATATTTATATCAACGGGAAGAGACACCTACCTGGACTATGGATAAATGCAAGATAATTGGCTCTCTGGTGAGATTCAGCATTTCGGATGAGGAGGAAAAACACTACCTTAAACCTTGTAAGGTATACTCAAACTCTTGTAACAAATTTGTATTAGGATGACAATAAAGCATGACTAATCAATATGAACTTTAAAACAAAAATTCCCAGTATTTGTGAGGCCGAAATAAGTCTTTTGGAAACTGAGGCTCGCGGTCATCTTTTAATAGCTTGTCTTTGTTTCCTCACGATAGTGGATTGACTGACCAGAGGTGAGATATCTTTTGGCACCAGACAACAAAATAATACCAGCGGGGATCAAGAGAGTCTAGAAATCTACCCTTTGGTGAGAATTTTACCCGTTTTAATATTATTTCATAGAATAGCACATATTGGATTATTTCTTGGACAATTATAGATCTTCGAAACAAGCAGCAGCAGTTCGCTGGCGTTATGTACTCCTGCGACTTGAGCACTGCTGGACTGTTGTAGAAAAGAACGTGAACCACGTCGTGCTTAATGGAACCTTCAAAAGAGTCGTCGCAAAGAATTGGGTTATTGTTTAAATAAAATGTTTCGATAATTATAGAATGCCACATTTAACGATTGTTGTTTAACTATTTAATAACTTCGGATTTCTCTCCATGGACTTGCAGGTCACACACTTTAAGAGGAGATTCTGGAAAGTGATCAATACGGAGCTTCCCTGGGTACTTGAGCTATGCGAAGAAAATTAAACAATTAAATAGATGATCAAAGATAGCAATAATTATCAGTACTACAAAAGTAGTCTGCAATGCTTAGAGGACTTCTTAGTCCTTTAAAATTTGCATAAATTAGTGTTGAGTTCAAAAGCACTGAATTGTTTAGACTCCATGAATACTATTAATGGATGCACACTCCATATTTAAGTGTCAATATTATTTAAGAACGTAAAGTGGTTTGAAATTTCGATGGGTTGTGACAATTATCTAGCATTTGAAACATACTTCTATCATGATTTAGCTATTGCGTTCACTCAAGGTGTAGCCAATTAAGTGAGTAAATGTTGTAATGAACACAAGGTATGGAAGTGATGCTTTATCCACACTAAGATACTAAGTAATAGATGTTATGCAAAATACAGCCGTCTATATTATATACAAGCTACTCAAAAAGCTCCAAGAAGCACTTATTTGTCTCCTAGCTCCGCCTACTTCGGTGCATCGTGAACTCATACTGCTCTCCTTTCGCATACCACGATATGGCTCTAATTAATGACTAGTGGCAGAAATGAAAAAGAAAATAACTTTCACCTGCTGCTAGTCACAGCAAGCGCAAGGCAAACAAATTTTACGAAGTGAGTAACAATTAGGTTTCGTAAGTCTCCAACAGCAAGTCGCCTGACCAACGCAGCAGCTGTTCCTTTCCAGTAACAGCAGTATTGGGAATATGGCGCATATTATTAAAATAAACGTAATTCTGTGCTACTGCGACTCTTTAACATTTCTTTTCAACTCCTGGATATAGTTCGCTAACAATGGAGCAAGTGCTCCTATCATTTTTTACGTATCTCCCCTTAGTGACGGGAACCGCATCTCTCTTCTTAAATATTTTCGCCGGCTACGTAATCATAGCTCACTCTCCAAAGCATATGAAAGAATACAAGTGGTTCCTACTTAACTTAATGGTAAGTCATTCCAGCTCATTTTTAATATATTATACCTTGGATGTAGTTCCCATTTCCAGTTCTAATATAACTAATTTTTCCATGAATTCACGAATTACATGGTGTTCTTTATCCGTTAAATTATTCCACTACACTCAGTGCTCCAAAATATCTCAATAGTAAATGTCTTTCTAGCTGGACGAATTTTGACCACTAGGAGTTGTTCCCTATTCTGAATAGCTCGCGATATACGGTAGTATTTTTCATTTGTTACACATGGAGGAGTATATGACTAGAATAAATCGGGAGACACTTCTAAATGTCTGACCGTAGGCATTAGTATCTCTTTATCTCCAAATACTCTCGAAAACTAAATAAATACTAAGTCATTATTGGCCAGGCTTAGCATTTTTAGATGTTGATCTGCAAAACACTTCTGTAAAATTTGGTTGACATGCAGCCAATATTTTTCAGATATCAATATGTTTAGCAGATGTGGGAGCCTGTGTGTTCGTATCTCCACAACCATTACCGGACTACCCTGCGACGTACTGTACTGGCCTAATCGCTCCATTGATGCCAAACCAAGGGTTTGCTCTTGGGGTGGGTAAATTGGCTACAAGCAACTAGCGCTTGTCACATCTGTTCTAAACATCACCTCTCTCAACTATTGAGTTAAAGCAAATTATTTTTAAATTTTACTAATTCTAATTTGATTTATTACTATATGATTCAAATGAATTCCAGTGGTTGTTAACATTGTGCGCAAGTCTTTATATTTTGGCTTCGACTTTATGTATAAGTTACCGGTTTCTAATGGTTTGTCATTACTATATTCTCAGGAAGTACTCAAAAAAAATTTTTTCGAGCTTTGTTTTTATCTTTTTGATTTTTATTGCTACAAACACGATATTATTAGACCGAATATTCGTACCGAATCACGAAGCACATTCATATCTTCGAAATGCAAGTTTATTGCTTATTGAATATTTAGAATCGTTTGATTTGTTTTTTCCGGCTAAGAATATTCCGCATGCCTCAAACATGGCAGGAGACTTAACTAATGAATTCTTGCAGATGTCGCGCTACTATAATACCCACTACGATTCTCTCAGTTCTTATCCATTGCTCTTAGTAACGTATGGTGTCGAATTTTCACTGTACTTTTGTCACGTTTTCCTTTCTATTTCTTTGGTAAGCATTTGTTCAATATTTATGGTTATTTCTGTCGGACGAAAGCTGAATAAATATGACGGGATGCTCAGTAAGCACACAATCGAACTGCACAAAATGCTGATGAACTCCCTACTCGCCCAAGTTAGTCAAGGAACTTTCCCACACTCTTCTACTAGCCGTATTATTTTCTTGATTTATACAGTATCTAAGTTAGATGCGTAATTTCCCATGAGAAACTTTAGACTACCACATAAGTGCATAAACAAAATTTTTTCAGATTTGTATACCACTATCTCTGGGAGGTTTTCCGCTTCTTCTCATTACTATGGGCCTAGTGATATTTGAAGACCATCAAGGTTTTTCCATGATATTCCAGCATATTTATATTAAATCGAATTTGAGTTTTAAATGAGTAGCTTTAACTGCTACATATTATTTAATATTTCCTGATTTAGATTTCATAAGACCCGCAATCAGCATGATTTCCTTCGGGTCCCTAATACATGTTATAATATTGCTGTGGAAAACAAAACCATATAGAGAGTATATTTTTGGAAAACTACCAGGCGTTCGAACGACTGAAGTGTCAATGTCCACATCGTTTCATCTACACTAAGGGAGAGCGTGGATAGATTATTTCAGCTTCACAAGCCTCACTATTCCTGAAGCTTCTTCGTTGACACTGTTCCTAATAAATCGTCATTCCATTCCGCATGTGGGCAAAAAGAATTGCAGTCAAAATAAGTCAATAAAAGTTGTCTTAGGTGAAACAGTCTCATAGTTACGAGAGCTGTTTTCTGTAGTGGATTCATCACTACCTTCCTCTGCATACATTGGATTTCAACAAAAACCACTCCATTAGGAGATTCCCCGAAAAAACCTATCTCCCTTTTATCCCATGTCTCCGCGTATCAACTTGTTATAATAGATTTACTCATCTACCATGATCGACTCAATAACTTGCATTTTAGTGTGAGGACAGTAATGGCCATGTTGTAAGTGTCGCACTATTTCCAGCTATAATAGAATTCTAAAGGTTAGAATATTTGAGCTAACATTAATCATCACATACAACTTTGTTGTCACGTTCCAATATGCCTTTTAGTACAATCTGCTAGATCGAGAATAACAGGTCTAGTCTCATAGTAGAATCCTTATTGGACTTCTGTCTGCCCGAGAGGCAATATACTATAAGACAGACGGGCACTAAGTACAAGGACTGGTTAGCTATCAGAGCGGAGATGCTCCGTCCGGTTAGGTGTTACATGCCGGGCCTCTCTAGTGTGAGTAGACACCGCCGACCGCAACCGCGCGTTCTTCCCCCATACACCGCTATATGTGATAGATAGATAGAGAGAGAGAGAGAGATAGATAGATAGATAGATAGAGAGAGAGATAGAGAGAGAGAGAGATAGATAGATAGATAGATAGATAGAGAGAGAGAGAGAGAGAGAGAGATAGATAGATAGATAGAGAGAGAGATAGAGAGAGAGAGAGAGAGAGAGAGGTATAACTAGCTATAGGATATTGGAACAGTTATAACTTAATGTGCACATATTATGAGAACGGCATTATCGCAAGACATACCACACGTACAAAAGCGCGCAGCCAGTGAGCGCATCTTAGCCGCGACTGATTTATTCGTTTATTTTATTTCCTTTAAACTTGTAGCAGATTGTTATTACTCATTGTTGTTGCCATATAAGAAAATAAAGGGTTAACTACCCAAGTTTGAGGTTCCGCACCACAATCGCTAAGAGTTAGCGCTAGAAGAGAAGTCCTGCGTGGCAAGCCAAATACACTCACAGAACCCTAGCACCAGTCCTAACGTTTTCAGACAAACACGACGAGGCACGTAATATATTTGATAATTTCGAGACTAGCTGAGCACAACAGCAAAGTATTTGAATAAATGAAGCGTTATTTGAAACTCCAGCGAGAATACTAGTTGGATTATAGTCCGATGTGATGCATAATTTTGCTAATTTGAATCAGATGTGCCAGTCGTGACAATTATGAAAACGAATATCTGTTTGCAACTATTCATCACGCAAATTAACATTTATCATTCTAGAAGACCTTTGAAATTGAAACCGACGTGGAAGAGATCTTGAGTCTATCAAATAGGACGTCATCGGTGAGAGAATTTCTACCTGAAAGCCATTGTTCGGTACTTTTCAGTTATTTATGCTTGCATCAGTTCAATTGCATCGAAAGAAATGCCATTTTTAATTTATTCAAATGCATTACTTCATTACTATTATATCAACATTGTTAATTCGTCGCCATGGTTACATGATCTTTAAGATAATTTTTCTGCTATAAACACTGTAGGTGTTTTTATAAAGGTTATCTGATTACAAATAAAATTAATTTTACTCCCACGGGAGGAGCGCTTGACTGAAACGAAGTACAATTATTCGTATCACTGTGAACGACATCACAGGGTGGACTGTCAGATGATTTTACTTGCTAGCACTTACAGTTGCAAAAGAGCGGTCCGTGGTGAGGTGATCAGGCTGGTCACTCCTTTTTAATGTGCAGCGGAACTCATTGTTAGGTGGGCAAAATGTAAAGAGGGCACTCTGTGTTTGGAAAGGCTTATTAAATAGTGACAAGACATATACAGTAGGTTACATAATGGCATGAGAACAGAGCCCTAGGACACCCGCACAATCGCCGATATCTCCAGCCAGCGGACTTTTAAACGTCCGCTGAGGTTAGAGACGTAGAGAGTATGGAGAAGATCCTGACACAGCAATATCGACAAGCGCGATTTGTGTTCTGAACTATGCTATAGCTTCTGCGTTGAATGAATATTTTGTTCGGCACTGCTTTGGCATTTGTTCGGAACCTATATGCTCATAAGAGCTTTAATAGTAACTTATGATACTGTCGAATCATATGTAAGGTTCTATAAATCATTAGAGCAAAGTACACCCAACGGCAAGAGTCTCCATAGTCATCTATTATTTTTCTACTTTTAGACGAAAATCTGCCTAGTAACTAAAACCCACTAATAACTACAATATTTGCAAAGATTTCAAGGAATTAACCTGTACTTTGTGCGCCTTTTATTCACGGTGGTATCAATAGTGGGTTCTCGTTCCTCATGAAGTTTTCGCTCTGGTTCTAAGACCGATCCATGTCTTCTGGAATCATGATAATCATAGTATTCCTTAAGTATTCTTAAATTTAAACTACGGATTAATGGATTTATGTACCGAAGGAGCCGTCCTGTTCATGCAGTATCTTATGAGCAGAACAAATATGGTGGTAGCTCACATATTTATATAATACGCAATTAACGGGAGAATTCTTCAGCGTGACACTTCTGGCGTAATGTAAAGGGTTTGTTCGTAGCCAGGTGATCAAGCTGACTGCTCGTTTTAGGCTGTAGCGGATGTTATTGTATCATACAATTACATAATGCAAAAGGCGGTCAGAGACTTAAGACACCGCATCTGCCCAGACTCTGCCCTGCGCTGACTTTTTAAGTGCCAGACAGGTCAGAGAGATAGAGGATGCCAAAGATTTACTTGACCCTAAATTATTGAAATAGTGGCCTTTAGGAAAATTTATGAACACACGAGTCACATAGTTATCCTAAACTCAGCAGCCCCTGGTTTGTCAGATTTAAAAAAGGTTGTTGCCTTCCTAGTGCATATTTTAATCTAGCTCCAGTTAAATTTAGCACTTTGTGCTAGCAAAAATATTCAATATTTCCCACTTGATGTTAAGGTACATAGGATTGCTAACGGTGATGTGATAGTTCGTAGGTCATGATCGAAAAATAGCAAACCAGTCAAACTTATATTTAACACTATTTTAAAATCCAGATTTATCCAAATCTGAGATTTAAACCTGGTAGTGAAGGAGATGCCACCGATACGCCTTGATTTCTCTCTTGGATTTGAATATGATGAGATAGACGGCCAGTGCATTGAGAATGAGACAGATGGGCGAGCAAATCTTGTAGACCAACAGCAGCAAGTCGTTGTGGCCGTCGAAGAGAGTCGACTGTTCCATCTCTCTAACTGAAGGGAGAAGCGACTGAACTTTATTTGTTGGACGAGTACAAGATAATTTTCAGGACATACTTGATACTCTGCTGTGTAGTTTGAGTGCTTCAATAGTGCAGCTGTCTTTGTGCCGTCACAAGTGCGTCGTCAGTAGCAAACTAACTCAGAGGCCATTCTGCTTCTGCATTCTTCTTTAGTTTTTCTCAGCTTCATCATAAACGTTTGATCACATTCGTGTGAAATCACTTAGATGTAACAACCGAAGACACACCTCTCTCGATTCGTCGGAGTGCGTATTAATAGTCTGTTCCTTTTCCACTAGTGCGATGGATTTGAGCTTCCACGTCAGGTAGAGTCGTGACGTTTGTCTATGTTTCCATAGAGCTGCAATACCCTCCCTCATTTTGCATGCGAGGAACCCCTTGTGTGTATTCTACACGAGAGGCGATGTTATTTTTATGGACAATAAAGTTAGTAATTTACCGTATACGGTTCAGTGAAACAGAAGATCCGGTGATGATCAAAGTGACAACCAAATACAAAACAAAGCAATAACAGGTAAAAAATCTCATCTACAGTTGTTCTCGTCACAACTGATGCAACACTGTTCAGCCATATATCTGTTAGCCAAGTGTAGTGCGTGAGTCAAGCAAGAAGAATCCAGAACAAATTATTTGGTTGCACAGACTATTGCTTTTTGGCTTTCAACCTCAAGGGTAATCGAAATCGATCTTAAAACTATCTCAAACCTAAAGGTGAGAAAAAGGAAATACCGTACACAATGTGGACTATTGGTGGACAACATGGGGTACTAATGGTGCGAAAGGTAGTTGGAAACACGATGAAAGATTGTAGAAATCAATGGGCACAAAGCCAGATTAAAGGGGTAAATAAAAAAATAAACACTGTCACATATCTTGGTTTCATTCCACTGTTTTCTCTCGAAAATTATCATCTTCACGTAGGCTGTAGCGCTGGTGACTAACAACTTGTGGCCGCTCAAAGCCAGTGTTGAAACAGAAGTCTATCTGAAGTCAATTTCCTAACTGAACTACTAATTAGTTATTGCCGCTTTCATGAGGTTCTCGTTGAGTTCCTAAGAAGATGATTTCTGTTTCCAGTACAAAATAATGTTAGTAGGCAAAGAAATATAGTCCAATTCTTATCGAAAAGATTGGCATAACACTTCTAAAACCAGCTGAAAGCCAAACAGCACCTGCTTCTTCATCTCGCAAAATCCCGTCTGGTTCTTTCGCGAATACATCTGTCCCGGAATTGGAACACAAGAAGTGTCAACGATGAGTCCGTTTCCACTTAGAATGCAGCCGCCATAAGACACGAATGTTTTAAGCGATGATGTCGGGAGCAGCCGGCACGTCTTCAAGTAGTAAGAGGAATGTGCTGTTCTAATATAAAAATAGCAACTTATTTATTAGTTCCTTCCCGTATTCCTTACTCTTTAGGTGCTCTCTAGCAAACGATGTTGTCGCTGTCTGCTGTAGTTTAGAAACGTCTGATGAGAAAGCTAGCGAGCCGCCTAGGGCTTATGAAGTGCCAGTGGAGTGGAAAGAGAGGTATTCTGTTAAAGCTACGAGCATATGACCGGTATTGTCAACGAAGGGCGAGTTGTTTTCAGTCGTCTATGCTTTCAAAATGAGAGTTAGGAACGCGTTATCTTTGGTTTGTTATCTTTGGTATTTATGGCGTCGATTGTTTCTTCATTTGACAGTAACTTCATTCTAAATCTAATAGTGGCCATGTTTGAAATTAGTTTCTAGTACTCATTGATTTGCATTTGCTTTTTACTTTAGCCAACTGACTTTCTTACAGTTGTTCCAACGATGAAACACCCAACGGAAACGATGTCTGATGCCGATGTCGGATATGTTTGGAAATTTTTCACGCCGATTTTTTCCGTTCATTTAAAGTGCTGCAAATGGTTTTAGGAGTGGAAACAGTGTGCGAAAGAATTTGTAAATTGTTGGGCTGACAACCGAGAAAGTACTGTACCTGAAATAATTGGCACAGTAAATATGATGAGTTTAGATTATTCGTTTATTTAATAATATCTTTTTACTAATAAATTATAAAGTGGCGGCTTGGTGAAGGAAAACAATGCTTCAGATGGAGGCCCTCAGTGAAGTATGTAGAAAGCCAAGAGCAGTGTGTTCTTCTGCAAGTGTCGCCGACGATGAAGCCATGTTTGAGCAAATTTTAGTCCCTTCCCTAGCGACTACAGGTAGATATTAGCCAATTTAAATTGAATGTATATCTTATGAATCGGCTAACTGGAGTTCTCAGGTGCTGTGTGTAATTTCTTCAGCTCTGCATCTGAAATTGCTGAAACATTGGCAGAAGTCGCTAAAATGAAGGTACACCTAGAAGCCAATTGTTTTAAAACTACTCATTCTCAAAATATACTACTTTAGATGATGGAAAAAAAAGTGAGGGAACTAATGGTCTCTGACAAAGAACGATTCAAAGAGTTTCATGATGCTTACATGAAATGGCTGAAATGCGTCAAGATGTCTAGACACGTAAATCTATTCTCTTCATTTTCTTCGCAACCTTATTTTGCTTTATTTAATCTTAGGATTTAGCGCAAAGTCCATGGAATCAAATTCGGACACTCATATGAATTGGGACCTGGAAGTGGTTTTGCTTCAGTAGCTGCTGATTTAAGTCGTCTGGCTCTGAACACCACTGTATGTTTTGCTTTCAGTCTAATTTCGTATCGTTAGTGATAAAAATTCCATGATTGCATGTTGCTACCAATAATTCATCATTGAGACGTGATTTATGAGTAGCATCCTGCCAGGCATCTCCCGATAGCGGTTTTCAAGAGGGATTTGGGTTTGCTATTGCCGCGATTGGGATGGCATTCGACATCCATACAATTGTTTCGGTGATTTTTATGGGTTTAATTTCTATTTGTACCTTATGATTGCGACAAAAATTTCTCTCATCCATAGATCCTATTCTTCAGAACTCCAAAACGGCTAAAAACAGTGAAGTATGTAGCGGGTTTCGCAAGATAGCTGCCGAGATTGGAAATGGTCTGTGGGAAATTCTTCAGACTGCAGATATGGACTTTAAAAAATAACTTGCACTAATATTACTCGTATTTGAATGCAATTAAATGTTGATCATAGTCTTGGCATTGGTACTTCCAAATATTTGTTAAACACAGTACTCCTTGAAATGCCTCAAGTATCTGCTGCTTTTTCTCTTGGCCTTACCCGCTTCTCTTATTTCAATAGACTGTTCTTCTATTTTACTGCCAGCTACCTCGTTGTATGTCGTCACTGATTTTTCTGGATGCATATCCATTCTAAATTGGAGATTACAAACATCATGATTTAATTGTAAACAATGAATAGCTCACCGAAGATTCGATTCCGTCTCGATGCCGCCTTTCTCCCAAATAGGAGTGTCTATATTTCAGTGCCGACGACTTTGATCGGGCGGAGGGATGTGTTCTTGCATATCCCTTGATTATAGATGACGACAACTCGTACATTTGTGGCTTTTTTTTTCCAAAAACGTCTTATCCGCAATATCAGCACATCATCTGACAATAAGCGTAATTCAGTTGCAATTGCATTATATTTTCAACTGAAGCCGGTAAAATACCTCTCATTTTAAGAAAATAGATCATGTATTAGTTTAAAAGTACTNATAATATTAACAAGACTAAGTTCAGATTACAAATCGAGACCTGATGCTCTAAATTTACAGATTTTAAAAACGAACACTACATGGGATGGCTGATATTCCAAGGTTTGTGGTGAGAAATCCATGCCCTGCTACACCTACTAAAGGAATGAATTGCACGCGTTGGTAAAAACAACAGGAAAATGTCGATAGCAGAAGCCCGAATCTCGAGAACTGGTTATGTTCAGGAGATGTTGGAATCTTGTGAAAAATCTGTGATTTTTGTTATTGTGCCGATATTTCTTCAAAGAATGACTCATCTGGTTTTGGGAATGCATTTGGCTGTAACGATGGAAGTGTCCTGCAAAACACCTAGAATTTTTTGATAAGTCAACTGGTTTGCGAAAATTGGCTGTGGGGATTTGGTTCAATGTCCTTATACGTAACCATAGGATAGTATGCCAAGCAAATCTGATTTTCCTCACTTAGCTACTGACGAATTTTTTCCATAAAACCATCCACAGTTTTATGATCATCTTCCTCCTATCTGCGGTTTGGATGAAGCGACTGTGCGTTTGAACCTATTTTACATGCAGGACAAATGAAAATGGAAAAAAATCAATGAGATAGTCCAATTTCTCCCAATGTTACACCCATAGAAACTACTACTGAAGCTCTAGTTCTCAACCTATCCAAACTTATGGCTCCGATCACTTGCTTATATGAATCATATAAAATGGGGAGCGGGGTTGACAGTTGTCGCTTTTATCTTTCAGCTCACAATAGACTACGAACGTCATGGCTTCGGTTCAGACTTTGCTCAAAATACGACTAATCACCCAAATGTATGATGGAAAAACTCTAGATGGCGATATGAAGGAATTAGAAACGTAATATTAGCATGAGGTGAGTAAACTGTATCCTAGAAGTAATTGATTTTAGGACGTTAAAATTGACGTTCTCTGTCCTCACGTTCAAGAAAATCGTCTACGTGATTAAAATACGCGAAGCCTTGCTAGATGAAATCTGAACGGAACAACTCTAACCACTGTAGAACCGCCACTCAAACGATAACAACAATTTTTTTATTATGTCAAGTAAGGAAGGACAGTTGTGCTAACAGTGAATTCTTAAAAGTGCACTTTTTTGTTACTACCTTTTGTCAAATGCCAGAAGTTAATTGTAGTAAATAAAGTGAAGATCCACAACACAGTTGCGCAAATAACAGTATTTTTACGGTTCCATATAAAAGTAGTGGAAATTGCAGTAACTACTGGCCCACTTATAGCCAATGCACGTCTTTGTTCTCTCTACTAATTGGTGTAAACAAAATCATATGTAGCTAGGTATTCTTGGGCCTATATGACTCTATTTTCCGGGTCTTTAATGCTTCTACTACATGCACTAGTCTTGTCGCTTGTGGCGCATGGAGTCAAAGGAGTACCAATTGGTTTTCCGGAAGAAGCTGACCAGCACGAGGTCCCAAACAAATTGACTGAGTCGGGACGAAAATCTTTGGAAATAGTAAGCAGCTATCACTTAGTGTATATAAAAATTTACGCTAGTTAGTTCTAACTTATAGGCAATGAAAGGAATAGATCTGGAGAAACGTCGCAGCAGGTTGATTAAGCTCGGTAGAAATGCTAAACAGCTAACAGACGAGGAGAGAGAAAAGATCGACAAATTTAAGAAGGTAGCATTAATTGTTATTCTATAAAATAATTCGATTTTTTCATTTGTACGGGTAGAAAATATAATATATTTATTATAATATTAATTTACAGCAAATTAGCCTGATAGCGGTGGAAAAGCATGAGAATGATACTGGTAGTATAATCAATATCAATAATAGAGAAGGGTTGGCTGAGTACCTCTTTGAAGGAGACATTATACTTTCGGAGTGAGTAATACTAAAAATAAGATTACAAAGAAGTGGATTATTTTTGTGGCTAGTGGAATAAACACAAAAAATTGTTCAAAAGGATGGGTTTTCAAATTTGAATAGAGAACAGCTGGCTTCTCTCGAGCGTGAATCTGTGGGAGGGTCGGTTAGAGGAAAGAGGCAAGCTATTATTGGGGGACAGTGGACGGATGCAACCGTTTACTACTACTTCGACTACTCTTTGAGTAAGCAGCACTACTTATTGTCTTCTTTTAAAAGTTACTAAATAAATAGGAGAACATAGATTACAGACAGTCAGAAGCGTTCGGCTTTTTTGGCTGCTGCTCAGTTCATTGAAAGCCACACATGCCTCAAATTCATCGAAAATCAGAGAAGCCCAACACGTAGCATTAAGGTTATTTATAAAACCTCAGTCATACTTTCCAATTATTACTAAATATAGCAA
>JAJAVP010000419.1:0-28197 GCA_020740425.3 Heterorhabditis indica
TTCGATTAATAAATTCCATTCTAAACTGAATACACTTTTTTAAAGTGTATGGTTAAAAACCGCAATACTTTTTGCACCGACCTAATAGTTTTTCAGTATAAATTTAGCTTGAATTATATTCATTTTCGAAATTCAAGCAATATTTTGTTCTTTTTAAACTAACACAAAATAAATAAAGCAAAATATCTTATATAAAAATATTAAAATCATAAGCACCTGTTGATTTATTTCTTCCTCTACAATTCTAAGGAACGATTTATCCACTGGATATAAGGCACAAGCAAACATCAGATCCTAGAAAAGGTGAGTAAAACTACTTTGTTATAGCATTTTATTATAAAACCTAAGCCTATAAAACCTTTTAAATCAAACGAGCGATTTTTATTTATGCATTATGGTGAACCTTAGAAATGAGTCCCTTTTTTTAATGTTTGTTACTTGTATAAAAGCACGACTACGTATTCTCGCAATTTTAAATTACTTTAAATTGGATTTTATGTCTAACCTGCCATATGAGAAGTCCTTTTTTATTTGAAAACTCGTAAAACTCTTCTGATTCGTATACGCCACCTCCCCATACACGAAGGGTATTCATTCCTAATCAGAATTTCAACAATTTGTTAAACGGGAATGAGAGTGGTGATGAATACTTCTAAATCATTAAAACACTTCGTATATTCACTCTTCTGTTAGATTAAGACTCGACTTATTCCGTGTAGTTAGCACCTGGACATTGGCAATTATTTGCTTGAGTCTTATCTGCTAAGCCTTCACTACACTCCCACCAAGCGCTATGAAACTATAACCTTCAGTGTGGTAGGTGACAAGATGTGTCTCTTATCTCTAGAAACCCAGAGGAATTAATGTACAAAATAATTCGATATAAGTTGTACGTAGCTAAGACACTGGTTGATGTATACTTTTATAACACAAATTATTTTCACTACTGCGTTGATGTAGGTGCGTACGACCACTTTCCGTTTGTGATCTACAATTATTGGTCGATTTGCCATTAAACTCCACTATTGAACTAATTCACACGTGAAGAAGTGTTGTCAATAGGCAACTGTCCCGTATTACATCTGCTTGAAGTATTTAGACATTTCTTTGTTTAAAAACAACCAAAAAAATTCTTTTTTTTTAGTATTTTCGTTTTCCATTCTTTTCATTTCAAAGAGTGATTTTAGAGATAATTCGTACCAGATTCAATAGCAGAGTCCAATAGAAATTGCTGACGTATAGTGTTATTTAGAGAGAGAAACATTGACACAGGAATCCAGTTTGAACCTTTAATTTCATTTTAAATGGTTAAAGTTCACATATAGTAATTTAACTATAAATAAATACCTTATTATCTTTGTTTATACATATTTGTGATTTAAGTTTTCTTTTTTCTCAAGATTATAGAATGTAACCTTTTAAATTAATTTTGGCCATTTCAATGTGATACATAAGTCTTGCCTTTTAAAAATATTGGCCGATCATTGACTTTCACATAGAAGTGTCTTCCTTCGCTTTTTAGCCTTGGTTGAATCAAATCCTGTATGAGTTCCACATGTCGAAATCCAATACTACGACGAATTTCTTAGAATTTCAAATTTAAGTTAAACGCAAAATTAGTATAGTATTTTTGTTTAAATGAAATGGGTTTTTTTAATAACTTACGTCGCCCACCCGATCTTATCACAATGTCATATAACTTCTGTGAACCTTCACCATTCGGCCACCAGGATTGAACATCAATTCGTGGTATTTGGAGCGTGAACTTTACCGTATTTAAAGTATCCCCAGTAATAATATAACAATAAGCCTTAGATATCTTCAGTTCCCTAATATGGACCAAGACAGTGATTTTTAACCGAGTTCGTTCAGTGAAAAGTGTTACTTCACCATTAACCGTCCAATATTCTAAAAAATTAAGAAGTACCTATATAAATATTTGGTTTACTAAATAAAAACTTTCTATTAGGAAGAGAAAGCTTTCCAAAGCTAATTTCCTCACTAATGTATATCACATTTCTCGAGATTATTTTTCTACCACAATCATAAGCCTCACAGAAAATCCTAAACAAAATGATATGTTAAGCAATGCTAGGTCTTCTATTACCTAATTCTCTTTCAGTTGTCCAAGTTATATCTTCCATATAATATTCATTGAATCCCACTATTCTAAGTGGTTTCCACACTCCAACAGTGGGAATCGATGGACCCCAATCCCAACCAAAACTGTATTGAGCCTTTCTGCAAAATATATTGAAGATATAGTTAGAGTGCTCAGTTGAATAGACCAGCTACTGCCGAACAGAATTGTAGTTAATGAAGAACAGATTTATCTGGTTAATATGCTCAATTTATGGAAGGATTTATTATTTCTAATATTCTATACTTAATTTCGTAATAGCATACTGAAAAATTATCCATGAAATAAATCCGAAATTACGATTTTTTCCTTGTATATTGTTTAAAAGTTCTATCTAAAACAAGTCCGAAAATAACAGTTACTAGACCTCTTACCTAATAAAATTTGGATGGCATTCTCCGTGATAAATATCCGGTGGGCAAACTGGTGGAACAAAATGTTTCTTTGCCTTCTGGAATTGCATGCATATCATATATCAAAAATTAATGCCAAACTATACTTGATAAAAATTCATCTACAGATTTTATTTCACTGCTCACTCAGAATAAGTGAAATAATATGCTTTTCCTGATCATGTGAGTTTCTTTGCAATCTTCAGCGACCTTGGTATTTTGACAGAAGCCAAATTCTAGCAATATATCTATCGAATACGATCATGAGAGTAAATGTTACTGCAATTTGTTCATGAGTTAAAATCGACTCATGGCGTAATTAGCTCCTCATCCAACCCACTCCGTTCTAACATAATATAAATAATATAGCTTCTCTCCAAAATATACCACCAATAATCACGTTTCGATCAGAGAGGAACTGTTGTTTAAAAACTGAGAGCAGTCGTGGGTCGTAGTTTTAAAGTGGACCATTAAGTCATATTCAACAGGAGGGACTATTTTCCTACGATGCCTAACTATTCCCACTTATTAGCCACAAGTCCATCGATTGAAAGTCTACCTAGCAACCAACTTCTAGTTAACCATCAACCATAAAGTTGAAACTAAGTGATTGTTACCTTGCTTCTTATATCTATAGATATGTTGTAGCTAAAAAAACTTACATAGTAGTCATCAGATTTTTTTTTGGCATAAATTATTGGTGACTTGAATTCAATTTCTATCAAGCTTTCTTTCTTGATAAGGTTTTTCACATCTGTTGAATATCTAATAAATTGGTTTTCCGTAGATAGAATTATTTCTCCATTGAGAGCGACAGTAGATATCGTGTCAATACCATAAGCAATGAATTCGATTCGGGAACACTGTAAAAGTGTGTAAATTTCACCAAATCACCTTTAAAAACATTGAATACAAGAAGTTGCATGTGAGGTGTATTATCTTACTAAGCAAAGAAATTAATAAGGTATAGGGGATCAATAAGCCTTCCGTAAGCCTTATAATGCCATCGAAATCAAGTCAGTTACGTTTTACATATTTAAAACAGTTTCATGCAAAAGACCACCTCTATTTGGGAGCGTTGTATGTCGGTTTTTTCTTGCATAAACATCTGCATATGGCCTACTTCACCTTATTGTTCTCGTTAACTACAACCATAAGAAAACTTTGTCAAACTTCCACCATATTAATAATAAGGCTAATTTATTTTCAATATATGTGACGTAAATTATTTCCGAGTTCTGTGAATCCATTAAATTACGATTATAAGAATGTTTGCAGCATGTCTAAATTAATGGAAATAGGAAGGTTTCTGATTAGCCAGCATGGAAAGAAATAATTATTTTCGATGTTTTGCTTGCACCAAAAATTTATAAAGAATATGTTATTTCCCTTAAGATTTCAAATAATTAGAAAAATATTGAATCAAAATAAAATAGGCTAATGTCTCAGTGACTTCAAACTCTCTCACCAAACTTACATTAAGAACTTCACTAGGTATAGAAATTCTTCTTGAATAGTTCCAATCTTCGTTGCCAACCCACTTCAGCTGGAGATGGTTATCTCCAAACAGTGGATCAGCAATTATTCCAACACGATGCAGATCGGAATATATGTCACCTGGGACCTGTCCTGGAAGCACTTCATTTTGCTCTGAGCTTAAAAATCATCTCGTATGTGACAAAATATTAGTCCTCAACTTGGTTTTGTTTGCAGTACTTCGTAATAATTTTCTAGTAATAGATAGAAACAAGGTTAAATATTTATTTAGACTAATAAGAAAACATACATTTCACAATAATTTACCATAAAGGTAGTTATATACATTTAATAAATATGTGATAAATACACGCCAGAGAGTCACGAGTTGATAATCCTCATAATTTGACAAATATTTCTAAATGAAATGATTGACAATAATTTTGCATCATTTTTACTCAGTCAAATAAAGGCTTCACTATTCTAACTGGGTAATCTACCAGATTCCATGAAAATTTTGGATATTAAAAATATAGTTTAATGGACATAAATTCACAAAAACAACTTAAAGCACGTCAAGCTAAAAATAGAAGACTTGAAAATAACACACCTATTCCTTGAATAGATCCATTTGATGATTTAAATTTCCAAGATCCTTGTAGGTCAATAACATAATGATGGACGGCTAAACACAACTTAAGAGGAATAAGCAAGGCTATTTGCAGACAGAGCAACATAGCTGAACTAATCGATGTATGATTCATTCTGCGTGATAATACTTCGCGATAAAGTTTTTCAGTTAAACCAAATGATTACAGCTTAGTAAAAAACTCAACGTAAATTATCTTCAGAGAGAGAGAGATGATTTGATGAAAGTGAAAATACCAGCAAACATCTGTGGGATAAAGCAAATATGTAATGAAATATGGCAAAGTTCTCAAATACATCTTACTCGGTATTAAGGGCAAATGGTTTGAGATGCCATACATGGTTTATTACCAGGAGTTAGAAAGAGTTTTGGTTTTGAACCAACACAAACACAAACTCGAAATGCATCAATTGATGCAATGAGTGCAGGCGAAGGGGACATTGGCAGACCACGAGAAGCCGTTCCCAGCCTTGTTTTGCCGTTTATATGAATAGCACCATCACGCTGAATAATTGGATGAATAACATGATGCAGTAGTATAACCAAAATGGCATCAATGTATTTAATACTTGTTGCTCTTGATGAAATACCTCACCTAAAGCAATAGGCAAGAGTGATAACTTCTAAGTTTCTGATTTTTTTAATGACAACGCTTTTAGAGTGAGTATTGTCAAAGCAGAGAATTTTTAATTGCGGGGAGAATATCCTGCGAAAATAAAACGATATAATTGTGATAACTCTCTTTGAGCTAGACAAAACTGCAAACAATGGTGGAAACATATTTCTCCGCCTTCCGACCATCTTAGCCTCATTAGCATATACTACGTGTTGAAATTGTGATGATCGAATTTGTGAAGACCTGTTTCTCGAGTACTCACCTCTTGCACCTCCAGCTGCTCTCAAATGCCTTTCGATGTTGCGTGCTCACTTCCAGCTGTTTTATTGTTTCCGAATTTTTTGGTTGGTGTAAGACTGTATGCAGCTTAGAATCTATGTGATATTACCAAAATTGGAGAAAGAAAGGACACAAGAATGACAACGGGATTATCGTGTTTATGCCCAATAATAGTCGTTGGTTTGTCTACACACAGTGCTACTACACCAGCAGCTAGATTCTTTAAAACGAATGTAACAGAAGTTGGGCGGAAACTCTTTTTTCCATGAGGAATTATTGAGGCACTTTCTCTACCCTTTGACACTCCTTTCTAATAGCCATGGTAGTGGATGCTAAGCATTTTCTCTAGCATTAAAGTTACAATGTATTTTTAGTGGATGAGATCCTTCCTTATTAGAATTGGTTTTGACAGACGAAAACTAACCGACGTATTAAGTACTAATTCGGTTGATCCAATAATTTTGACTGTATTTGCATCCATCCTGATGCCTTCATTTCCTCTAATTGACATGTTTTCCACAGAAACTTTTAGATTTTCATCGATTGGAGAACGAAGCTATAAAACATAAGCCTTTTAGTTTTAGTTTAAATATAGCTAATATTCTGTATTATATTTCCTATGTTTAAAATTACAACTGTTACTAATTTATACTTAATCTTTTAAAATTACATGAAATGTTTATTTAAAAAAAGGAAGTAAAACAGAAGCCGAGTTTTCATGAAATCGCTGGGGAACTACCTCTGCAGGTCATTCACATATCTTAAAGATTTACTATGACCTATAGGAAAATTTCTATGCCACTCGATTTTGGAGTGTAAACAAAATATTATCAAAAGTACAGAAATTGGGGAATCAATATTTTTTCATAAAATTGTATTATCTGAAATTCAATTACTACTGTAAATCGTTTAGATAATTTAATGGCTTACCTTATTAGTTATGATCTTATAAGCCGAAAGCTTTTTGATTCTATTATCAATAGATAACATGGGATAGTGGGCACTAAAAATTGGTCTACCTGTTGTCGTTGAGATTATCTAAAAACTCGTATAAAAATAAGATTGAATGTAAATACCTTTATATTCTTATTTTAAAAATCAATCAAAAATCTCTTAATAATTTCAGCACTTTAATTCGTATTAAATTGAAATGTACGAATGGCTTTTACTCAGTTTAAGAGAAAATCTTGCAAGTCTGTGGTTATTAATCTATTTCCTGGAGTCCAAAAATATTATTATTTTTACGTTATTTGGAAAATTACAATCATGTGCTTGACTGGGAAGAAACTGAAATAGATTAATTTGCTTCTGAAATTCTGTGACATTACCTGAAAATTCTTCGTATTTTCTAGCCTGCAACCACTATCTTGAATTATAAGCTGTGTGCCATTTTCCTCTCCTCTGATGAGCACCTAGACGTAGGTTCTAGTATAAAATACATGGAATAACAAGATAGTCAAGAATACGTAATGCTATTTGGTTTATATACGCGAATAAAAGTAGATCATTTACTGTAGCCAACTATTGTGTAGCTTCTCAGTGAGAAAAGTGTGTCAGATCCGAAATTTGTCGCTAATTCCGAATTTATGGATCGCAACGTCTTAGGAGATCGTTTCACTTGTTGGAAATAGCAGAGCAGTTATTATATATGAGATTATAATGACTAGCTAACTCACTCGCGATCCATAAATATCCAAATCTTGATCCTTATAGCCACCGACGTGTCCATTTGTGACTACAGTACCCAGATCAATATTGTTCCCATAAAATTGCACTACCTAGGATTAATTCAATATAAAATAAAGCTATGTAGAGCGAAAAGACTATTATAGTCAGGATAAATACATATTTCAAAGATGGAATGACCTTCTTCCGCCAATAACTTTAAAACTAAAACACAGTGTGAGAGTTATTGCATAAACTTCATATCGTAGAACTTTCTACACCCAANAAAATTCATTACTCGTCACACCGAAGAATGTATTTCGTCATCTGATGACTTCTACATTTGGTTAAACTGGCTTCTCATCTTGTTCATTTGATTTGACATCTCGTTAAACAAGTTATTTTAACGACCCCAGTACTTTCGAATAGCAAAAAGTCTGCCATATGCAGATGAAATTAAAATGACAGAGCGGTTAGAGAAATAAATACTTGGAAATATTTTGGAATAATTGGCTATAAAATGCAATAAATACTATACTTATAAGGATTACTTTCTTATTTAATTCTAAATCTATTAAGAAAAATCAATAATTGCTTAAACATACAACTATAATCTATCTATAAATAAAGAGGTTGAGCATAAAAAAATCCAGATGTATTTGATTAGTCTCCTATAAAATAATACTAGTCATAAGTTTTACTTTGACGACTGATTATGAAAAAGGCAAATGTCAGAAATTTTGATGATACACAAGGACATGGATACCACCTTAAATATTCCCAGCAGAATTCCATGTTCTCAAGGCCATTAATTCTCTATCTAGTGTCATTTATTTTAAATTTAGAGAATCAGTCTTTATTTTACTTTTATCTTAAAAAAACCTTAATTTATGGCAAAGATTAAAATGAGTAAATATTTTAACAGAAAGCTTTTAATTTTGTTGAACCATGCTATAGTTGTTATATATATTACATTTGTAACAGGTGCTTTCTTTTCTCACCTTCTCTATGTCGCCAGTCGCAGAATTGCTGATGGAGTGAAATTTCAAAAACTTCATTCCATGTTGATTCATTTGCAGAGAAATTATTAGCATGATATTTATCTGGAATTTTTTCTGCTAAAATTATGAAAATACCATGAAAGACTGAGTAATTATTACATCTTATTTAAATCGATATCCAGATGCAAGAAGATTGAGCTATAAATCAATGACTACCTCATTAGGTTTAAAAGCAACTAGTCGGTAAACTTCCACTTCATAAAATTCGAATCCGAATTTTAAGGAACAAAAGTTGTTCATACTTTTTTTGTAATTATGAGAAACTTTCATAACAAGGAATTATGCTTTTCACTGTTAAAAGAACCGTTATTGTTTCTATATGATTTATACAGCCGAGCCTAAAAAATATAGTTGAGATTACCTTACAAGTAAAACTTTGGGAGTACTTTTGGTTTTTGATTGTTCTGTTAGGATAAATGACGGTTGCAGCAGATTATAAAAAATAATATTCATTAGTCAGATGTGACTTAAGCATTGGCAATTATCTACTACGGAAAAATGTGGTTGTTCAGAAACGAAAAATTAGTTGTACCTTTAATTCAAAGGTAAAACCAATACTTAGCATGGTAATTTACTACTATTGGCAACCACTTTGATGTTTATTCCGTAAATGGCATAAGCTTATTCCTATTTGCAAATAAATATGGGAGAATAAGACGAGTTAAAATTTTACTACATGGATGAACTTACCACTAACAAGAGCAGCGCAAATATGCTTAACACAGCTAGCCATCCAAACAGTGCATAGAGCCTCTTCTCTCTGAGACCGGTCACATGTATTGATTGTATTGATTGTTCCCTGCTACTCGTTCTCGACGGAAGACTACAGTCTGAGCTTGTTCTGATATAGGCCGGGAAAGGCATTCTGTAGATTTGACATTTATGGTGTCTGACACTAAGAAGAAAGCTAGTTGACAAGTACAAGTGATGATATTATTAAATTTGGTAAAACAACAAACTTAGTAGTAATTTATATTATACCAGTGACGAGGAGCAAAGAGTTATGTTATGAATAGCTTTGATAAAAAAAGCATGTAGCGAGGATAGACCTAAACTTTCCGTCGCCACTTACAGTGTCAATACACTAATGAGGACTATTCCACAAAAATTCAAAATTTAGCATACTTATCTCTTGAATAATTTAAACGTTTCGATTTTTTTTAAATTTGATAAGCTTTAAGCCAAAGTGTAGCGCCGTGCAGAGTATGTATAAGTTACATCAGTTGGTATTAATGGATTTTCGAAACGCTGATATAGCCGGTTAGAAGCCGAACATCTCATACTTGACGAATTCTGATCTACTGATTTATTCAGAAACTAGCTCAGTCAAAAGATCAAATAGTACTCCGTAACTAATTGTGCAGAAAATTAAACCTTTTGATGGCGAATGATAGCCTCATCTCTCCACGCCGTTCTCTATCTGATTGAAGGATGGTAATAGTTTCCTACCCAGTTTTATCAGCGTTATATAACCTTAAAGATCATAATATGCATTTGAAACAGCAGGGCATAATTCTATATCGTAACTACTTGATTCATATTTTTGTCCACTTTTAATAGTTGATACGACGAATAAACCACTCACTGACTTAGGGAATTCCCTCAGTGGATGAATTATCCATTATTTAGAAAACCACGACAACTTCTAAGCATTTATCTAATTTGCAGATAATATGCATATGTAGAAAATATTTAAAAGAGAAGCGAATCATTTATTCGTGTAAATTCCATTCTTAGCCAACGATAAAACTATAAAGATGTTTCCAGAATAGAACAAAATTATAGTCGAATTTATCTCTTCTTAGCTTTCAAAGTATTTTCGAGAAGAAAAGTTGCAACATAAACTAGTATTAATGGATTATAATAATGGGCAAGATATTTTTTCGACAATTTTTAAGGCCATAAACCGATTATCATGTAAAAACAACTAAATATACAGAATTAAAACATTATTTTCCTTCATAAAGAGGTCATTACAATATTATATAAACTTTCTTAACTTTTTAAGTTGAATATATATAAGACATTAAATAAGAGAGAATTGTGCTGAATTATAAAAATTATAAGAACAAAATTTGTGAAAAAAGAATCGAAACTAAGTTTGACCAATGTCGATGAGACACATTTGTTACACCATTTCAATTCGCTGATGGCTTAGCAGCAGCTGTCTGGTGTTCATAGGTGCATTGGAATTTAATATTTTCTAGTTTTTTATGGTTGATTATTCTTGAGATTTCCTATATAATCTATGAGTAGAAGCTTGGGCGTAATATTTGATTGCAGCAGTAAACTAAGCTAATTCGGTGTCTTTCCGTTTCATAATTGTCACTTCAGTGGAAGCGATAAATTTACTTACTATTACAAATCCTACTGTAGCATACTCAGTCTGGAAATTTGTAGGCTTTAAGATAGTTAATCAAATATTAACAATTCTGGGATTTAATTAAAGTTAGGAATGTCTATTTTACATATTTTTGTTTTACCGTATAAAAGTATGTAATTTCTAGAACATTCAGCGGTTTTTTAATTGCAATATTCATTATGGAAAAAGTAAGAAATTTTTCTTGATGATAGATTAGCTACTCAGCCGGTGGCAATCTTTATTTAAAAACTCCAATTTATTTTATCGAATTTTTTTCTTCTAGATGTTCTTATTGATATTGTACAGTTTTTATGACAGGTCCTTATAATAGAGATCGTTCTCTTATTTCTTAGTACGTACAACCTTTTTTCGGATATTACGCGTTCAGATCTTGTGATAGGTATGTGGCATAACCGCTCACAACTGTCTCGAACTAGCTGAGAAAATGTCAGCAAAGACCCGATCCTTTGTCATTAGAAAATATTTGTGGACTTTTCGATTGAGTAGGTTGGCAAATAATTAAAGTTTCTGTTCATCGACTGATGGCGACATGATAAATGTTTCAGTAACAAAGGCGTAAAGCCATAAAGGTAATACAATAGCCAGAAATGTTGAAAAATAATTAAGAAAAATACCAAATTAATTGAGCAGAAAACATGCTAGGAAAAGATTGTAGAAAATACAAAACCTCTGGAGGTTACTCTTGGCACCAAAAAGAAGATAGAACTAAGGCCAAATTGAAGCAAGCTAATAATTAATCTATAGAATCCTTTTGTGCTAACAATGTTGGTAGGAGAATACAATTAACGGCTGAGGAATGTTGGGTGGATCCCAATGATGAAAAACTGCTAGCTCAATAGAGTGGTTAAAATCCCTTTCATACTTCAACGGTTTCTTGCTGTTTGAATTAATGGGTTGAAATGTCGGGTGCCGTCTGGTGCTTCTCATGAAAACATTATTCCTACTTTTCCACCTTTGTTGTTCTGTCTGTATAACATCGGATGATCCTACGTTATCATTGCACGAGCATTGTTTGGTCTCGTAAGCTGAAAATTATTTCTGGTCTGTCTTTACGTTATATATTTTATTGTAATCTCTTAGTTGACTGATATGAATACTAATTTCGAATAAAGATATAAATAGTGAATCCGTTAACAAATTATTTCGTAGAAAGTGTTGGATACTAGCAAGAACGCTAACGGTAGCACAATATCCAAAAGCGATAAAAAAACTGTAATTTCTTATCTCAAATACAGTGGAGTCGCATAGTGAGGACCACACATTGTACAGAAGGGCATTACTTCTTTTCGCAAACTCACTCCAACTTTGTCCAGAGAAGAAATTTTGCAACCCTTAACTCAGCCAGAATGGGCTCAATTTGTAACAGTGTATCTGTCCCCACCTGAATATCTCCACGTCTAACGTGGAGTCGCAACTTCACTGTGTCAAGAGTAGCAAACAAAATTTCGTATGAAAGATCTCCATACCTTTCTCTAAATGTATCAAATTTAAACAATTTTATATTAAAGTCTCCATAGACTTATCCTAGCTTTCTGGACCTATATACTCAAGAAATGAGTTGTTTTAAAGCATAATATATAAACACATTAAAATTAAATATGAAGATCTTATATGGTTATCTCTAAATAAAATGGCAATTCGAAAATATAAGCATTGAAAAACTGATTTGAAGAACCTATCTGCTAACTCGACTAATCCTTAACTGCATCAACACAATGCAACTAGAGTCATATTCTAGTGTTGATTACTAATCATCTAAGTGAAGTATAACAAGACCCGCACTTTTCTCAATACCTCCTCCGTTACCGAAGCAGTTCTATTTTTCCATGTATAAAAAATAAAATGTTTATTTTCACAGTACAAAAGGAATGATAGCCTTCCGATTCTTTGGGTAATCTTCAAATTTATCCACGTACCATCTATAAATATCATTTCAGATGATTACTTATCATAGAACTAATACTCCATAATTACCAATCACTTTTATTTAACTTTTACCGCACAAAAACCTACCTGTGATGTTGAATGGCTCTAGGTCCAATATTACAAATAGTAAATAGGGCAAAAACTACCGCTGGCAGTGATCGACACATGAACGCATAACCTATCCACTCAATAATTTCACCAAAGAAGTTGGCACCAGACACAAACTCAAAAAAACCACCTGAAAACTTAAGATATCACTGGTGGAAAGTAGACGATGCAGTGTACGTCAATGTCCTTTTATGGTTTAACCTATGCAAAACACAATGTATTATCTGGAAAAACAATTAACACGGAAATCACTTATTATTAATAATTCATTGGAATAATCGTAATCTTAATAATAAGTAATGGTTGACCTTTTGGTATCTTATATCCTATCTCTCCTGGCTTTCTCAGGTTGTGCAGTATTGAATCCGATTGTACATTGATATACATGCCAGAAGAAAACATGAATATCCCTTAAATGCTAACTGATTTAGTAGAAATTCCAGGTGGTAATATAGGAGTCAAAAAATAGATTGTTGTAAGAGTCAATAATAACAGTACTTATCTAACTAGTATATAGCATAATTTAGTGGTGTTGCATCAGTAGCATGTAGATGTACAGCTCCAGTTGTAGCGGGTGCTTTACTCGGTACTCAGCTATGCGCTCTCCACGACCTTCCGATACTTAGTCTTGTTACTCGTTAATCACTAATCAATTACTTCTTTTTTACCTTGTTTGTTACCTACATCAGTTGATTTGTAGAACGATCCTGACTTACTAGCAGCTCAAGTGTATTGATGCGAGTAGACCAACAAATACTACTATCGGTCACCAATGTCCCACTACTTCTACTTGTACTCGTGGCTCATTGCTAATTAGGGGCCTTGTCACTGATAAGGGCTTCTACGAAGCAGTAGACAGCGGGGGGACTGGGTTCTGGGTGGAATATCGCCGGACTCGAGCGATACAGAGAATACTACGTACCGACGTAGGTGAGCGGACTGCTGAAGTATCCTGTCTCATACACAGCGTACTGTGCATGCCAACTGCCCTGTATGTATCCATTCCAGGTGCAGAACACAAATGCTGACAGAGATATATACCAGGGGATGTAATTCGGCGACTTCATTTGGCGGGGGAAAATGAAGGTTCTGAAACAACACTGACAGCAAGAAATGACGGTGATGGAAGCGCCAGCTCTATTCATGAGTGACGAAAAGCTGAATACATCCCAATGTTTCTCCACCTCCACTCCGAGGTGCTTTGTGTGAGAGCTACAGCTACCGATTAAGTGAAGACACCTTTCCCATTGACGATTTCGATGACTCACTGTTCTGGCTGTTGGAAACGATCTTTCTATAGAAGGGATAAAATCCAGGCGGCTGTTAGGATGAAAGGACATGTAAATTACCATGTTTACTGTCAAAAATAAAGTTATTAATTGAAACAGATACTGCCTTTATCTACAGAAAACAAAACACCCATTTATAAATCAACTCCTTAAAAGAGGAATAATGTTTTACCAGACTTTCAACGTTGTCTTTCGCCAAATTTTCACGTTAAGGAATAGTTAATTTAGGTTCGTTTTTAAATCAACTACCATATCTTCGTAGTTGTGAGTGATGTGTGAATCCTATTGCACCATTTGATAACAATTCTAGATGCTTCAGTGGCTTATAATGCGAATGAGATATGTGAGACTGCTTCATCTTAGATGATATAAATGAGAACATCAAAAAAATAATTGAGTATTGTTTTAGAATAATTATTGGAGAAAGTCACATCTTTGGACCTATATTTGAACAAATGGAGAAATGCTGCACAGATTAGGGGATAAGAGAAATATGTGTGCGACTTTATTTGAAGAAAGTTCTTTAGAGTTCCAAAAATCCTAAAGTAAAGTTGAATCTGAACATATGACAGCATTTCTATTATTTCGGATTCTTTTAGCTCTGATTCAACCCTAAATTTTGTATCCCAGTAAAGGAAGCCCATCTATCGCCCAAGCGAATGTAGCCTCAAAAATCTAATTTAGTCGGAGCATATAACGCAATAGCAGTCGAGTGCAGATGTAAGCATAAGACAGCAATCAACACGACAAATCCAGACCCAATAATATTATAAAAACCGGAAAGAGGTTAACTTGAAGTAGCTTTTATTTATTTAGTGACTACTGTCGTCATCACGAAGGAATGCAGTTAATTTACTAAAATGAGTAGTTTTAATTTTATTATAAAATCATAAGCTAATCATTTTATGGATATACATTCTGTGTCAAAAATATCAATTCTTTTATATTTGCCAAGTCTTCTTTTCTAATTAGCACCATCGCTGAATAGTTCATTAAACAGCACTGTGTACGTTGAAAATTAAAACACTAAAAGCAACAGTTAGTGATGCTTATGAGGAACTAGCTTTATTCCCTGTTTTTAATCGTAGTGCTGCCAGATTATAATATTTTTTCGCAAAAATGCGTCAAATTAAAACAAATAATAGAAACAAGGGATTTTTCCTATCCTAAGTCCACATAAGTGTATAATTTTTTCCCTGAAATGCTTATATAACTAGAGATCTGCATACTAATTAAACTCGCTTTTTAGTTGTTTAGTACATTTTTTATTCTAAATAAGTATAAACACGATAAACTAAACGACAAAAATAATCGCAGCCTATAATCTTATGTCACTCTGGCTAATGTAACATATTGCCTACGGGTAACAGCGAAAGAAGTCATAAATAAATACTTTAGTAGTGTCTTTGAAATGATTTTTCTATTGGCCTAATGGTTTAATATACTATTGTTTAAAATGATATCGGGTGTATATATTTGATCATCCGATAACAAGTGGATTTTTATATTGATTGCATATTCAAACTTTGCTCAAATAGAAGATTTAGCTCTCAGGGCGAAGGAAGAATATTGTAGGAAAATGTTTAATATATAGGGTAGTAATATTATCAATGTAAGTACTGTCTAAACTTACACTATTTTTATTGAGGACATAAATAATTGCAATGTATAAGTGTAGTTAACTTTTTTCCTTAGTGTCATATCCTCATCACTGCTCTTTTTGAAGTGTTTACACATAGTTCTACATTGAACGACACACTACTATGCAGATTGAGTCTCCCATTTGAATTTCAGAATACTCCTAAACCTAATCATATGCTTTTCGCGTTTTTTTTCAAGGCTTATATAGTTCTTACCTGACTAAATAATTTAGTCGATAAACACTATTCTCTGATATGGTTCTCTTGATCACTAAGAATTTCTTTTCGCATTTCTGATGCTTAAGTTATCAGTCTAACGTTTATTATTGAGCTTCAACCAGGAATAAGAAAAAATACCACTCCTTTTAAATTTCATATTTCGCTTGGCGTAAATTCGATGAGAAATAGTTATGTGGGACGATCAAATTTGGTCCTTCGCCACTAGTTCGCTACAGCGCTTGTAGTCCACAGTGGTTCTGCAAACAATCTCCTGAGAATACTAGATTTCACTATACTTCTGTGTGAGACGTATTATTCGTTCAGTTACAAGCTTAAGTTAATCATTTCTTTTAAACAGGATTTCCAATTATCTCTTCAATTTATAACCAAACATGTTATTTAGAAAACCTTATTATTGCCGAAATCATTTCAAAGTTTATCTCAAGGTTAATAACAAATAAATAACAGAAGTACTACTTATTAAGATTTGTATTCTTGAATAAGCATTAATTGCTTTGAGTCTATATATCTTATAAAGTGATAAAATATAGAGCATATGAATCATCTTTATCCATTAACAGATTCAGACAATTTGGTAAAAGGAATGTTTTTCACCAGTTCAGGACAAGAATAGAATAAAATTAATTTACTTTCTATTCTATAATTTGACTAAACCTAAAAGTATTACATATATCAAGAAACGACTAAAGTATTAAACGATTGCCTAACGGAATTAGTTTTTTTTCCCGAAACGAAAAGCTAAGGCGCTGCAAGTAGAAGAATCCATGATATATTTACGCAGTTCACGCACCACATAGACTTGGACGTCTAACTCATCACTACTCATCTTCAAATCTTTAATCCAATGTCACTAACAAGACTTCCCCTTACTTGTGTAGTGCGACTTTGTTGAACAACAAAACCACAAGTAGTCATACTGACAATGTCCATTAGGTTTCCAGTGTAGAAAAGAGAGATGGAGGGAAATCCATTTTAGTAATTTTATGGAAATCATCTACGGGTCAGACCATTGATTGGTTATGTTTGTGACATAAACAATCCTAAATTAACGGCATTTTATAATGGAGAATTATTCGCTAAGATTGATTATTAAAGATGATTTTGCCATTTAAAATTAAATTATTAAGCAGGAGGCAGCTGTTAGTTTAGAATAACTAATAAAAGATTTGAAGTAGATTTTCAAAGAGAGCGAAATTTGACATGAATTAACGTCGTTAAAGGAACGGTCAATACCGACGAATCTTGCGCACCGCGCACGGCTACTTTGTGGAAGGAAATCAGTCCAGATAAATATTTGTGAGAAGTGGAAATCTATGTCACTGGTAACGAACATACTTATTACATAATTATCGTTCAAACTTGGTTACTTTAGGTTCAGGCAATCACCTAATATAGTGGATAATATTAAATATTTTTGGGAACAATTTATTAGTGTAAATATAAATAAAATTAACTAACAACGGCAGGATGCTAAGAAAACTTTTTAAGAAAAATATGTCTTAACTTAAGTAACTTCAAGATTATGTCGTAATTTTGTTTTATAATTCTCTCAAATACAGTTTATTCATTTAAACCCTAAGTGTTATTTCGAATTTAAATTACAGTGAATCTCTCTTGTATTTAATACATATTTCCACATGCATAAGAGCTATTGTGAATAGTTGAAGGAATGACTTGGGAATGATGACGTCATATCCGCATATCATTATGCTCGTCTTATTTTGTGGGGCGATATCGCTGGCAAACGGTGAGAAATGTAATTATGCACAAGAGCAAAAAATAAACGATTGCCTCCAGGTCAGTGGCAGTACCATATTTTTTTGTTTAATCTACAAAGAATTAGTGAAATAAATAACGAAATATTGTTTATGAGTGTTACTTGATAAATATGCTACTGAATAAAATTAGAGCTTTAATATTTGTTAACTATTTATTATTACCAAATAAAAATATCACAGACTTATAAAAGCACAATTTTCCATATCTAATACAGTTGTCAACTATTAGTAAAAATACTTAATATAACGTATTCATGTAAAATTCTTGCAGCCGATGTTACAATATGCCACAAGCATTCAAACAGAAACAGGTGATATGCAGTTTCCCATACAAGGCGGAGACATTTTTAAGAAAATGTGCAGCATATACACCAGTTATAAGGTACTGTAAACGTGCAATAATATATTCTTATTTAACATAAGTCAAGCCAGTTGCGAATATTTCAAGGCAATGGTTTGGTTTTTTCTTTTATTGGTCTTTAAAACTTCTATAAGCTCTAAGAAATGACAATCAACATCAGGCGACTTAGTAGGCTTAGGATGACCAGGCATATGTTATCCGATATTCTTGATATGCATTTGTGTTGTACATCTTTATAATTAGACGTAATCATCTTTGCAGGGTAGCTTAAAAACCAAACCGAGCTAAAGTTTTATAATTTTTTCAAAGAAAACGAAAATTCTCATTAAAAAGCGTTGCTGAAAGCTTAAAACAGTTTTTCGATCGTTTTAGTCTCATGAAAGCAACAACTATTGATTTGGTGGGAGCATAGATTCTTGTGCTTTTGACAGATTCAGCCTCGATGTTCACGAGATAATTGGCAACGCTTATTTCTGCACTGTATTTATTGTTATAAATACAAAAGCATTTATATCTTAGATGACCCTATCTGTCTGTTGTAAAAACTATCAATTGTATAAGTGGTTCTTAATTTGAGTTAATTCCTAATAAAATAGTAATAACTGCCTAAATCTCACGAGCAAATGACATATACGGAACAATCGAGGCTACGAACGCTCCAGATCGGAGAAAACGTCGGCCAGTGTACAAATTATTGTTCTCACAGAAATAAGCAGTCATTAGTCGTGAAAAATCCTAGATAAATAAGACCGAATACGTGTGAAAAATACGAAAATTGAAACTACCATGAAATCAATAATTAGGACTTTAATATACAATATATGCCAATAAGGTTAATACGGTTTCCACATTTTCAGAAAAACTCTTGAACGGCAATCCCTGTTAAGCTTGGAGAAATCTACAATTTGAAACATTGGTTGTATTTTGCTTACTACCTGCCTGCACTACCAGATGTTTAGAATAACTTTCTCTATTTAGCTTTTTCTTGAAGATTTTATTAGTGCTTTCTAGGCTTGCATCTTTGATATCTCATGTACTAGCCTGTCTGTTGACGCTGTTGACGCCAGCTACGGCTACATGTGCGGAAAAGGTCAACCACTCTTTGAACAACATGCAGCCTGTTTTGCTAATGTGAGCACCTCTAGAAACATAGTGTGAAAATCTTAATTATACAGATAAATAGATAGAATAAATTAGCGAATGTTTGAAAATGTGTACCAACAGGCACTTTAAAATAATTTATCGCATAAAATATTTCTAATTTATAGTAACAAACTAAATGTACCTACTTCACTTCGTTCTCATGTTGAAGTTTCTTCATAAATTTATAACCTAAACGATGAAATTTTTAAATGGAGATAGATCCTGGAGTCCAGACTATACACACACTCCTTAGGGATAATAATAGTAATAATATAATTAACAGAAATTTAGGTGGAAGCTGAGAAAGAATACGTAAGCTGTAAATTAGCAGCCACCCAAGCTATTTCTGATGCGCAGCAAATAAAGGTACATGAATAACCTATAAAGATGATGTAAGAGAGGTTTTCCTTATTTCTTTTTCTCTAGTTGAATAAAATAATAGTGGCCAAAAAAGAAAATGAATAGTTTTTTATACAGAGTACTTCAACAGAAGCCTATCTATCAGAGATGTGCCAAGCGATGGATGGTTATCTACGCTGTTCACATCCTGTAATTCTCGATAAGTGTGGTATAGAAGCGTGGAAATTGGTATCCACAGTAAGTAAACATTTAAGATATCTAGACCTTGATTTATTAGGTCCATGAAAGAAGAAATGCATAAGTGAAAAACATATTTATTAAAAAATAAGACAACAAACATAAGTAAAATTACGCTTAAAACATATCTTTAACAATTAACAAACTACAAGGTCATTTAAATCGTATCTCTGACTTTAAGAGTAAATGAGTTCTAACTAGGACGCGAAAATGAATTGCTTAATACTTTCAGGTCACTCGCGATAGTCTTGGAGTAACTATGCCACATTGCGACATCCACTCAATTCTCATCTAAATGTTAGCTTGTAGTGGAAGCCCATTATATGTTTAAAATAGTAAAAAACCAGGAAATTGGTTCATGTGTTTCGAGACCTTAAAATATAATTTACTCATAATTAATTACATTTACCCGTTTAACACGGTATATCCAGTCTTGTTCTTTTTTTCAAATTTACTCTTATTTTCCGGTATTCTAATATCTTCTGTGAATCAAAAATGCGTGATGTTTAAAATCATTGTAAGAAGTCATTTCATTATGAAGAATTTTTTATTACCATCATCTAGTTAGAAATACATGAGGCTTTTAGGATAATTATCAAAGTCAAACGAATCAGTAGTTTCTAAGTCAGTAATCACTAACGAAGACAGGTTTAGTTTTGAGATAAAATCTGTAGGTAATCACTGCTATATACAAGATGGATGTGCAAAAATGAGTGACCATAAAAGTGTTACAACTTTCTTCTAGCTTAACAAATATTGGAAATGTTTTTGAAGGCTTATCGCGAAGATTTTGTGGAGATAATCTGTTCTGTTTTCTCACTGATTTACCTTATTTTCCGCTACTCTAGTAATTGGAAATGGTTCTGCGTCTGGCTATTATTCAAAACTACTAATTGTTCGTTGACCAGGGGGGAAATGCGGATATTACCCTGTGAATACCACTTTTTGGAAGATCAGGATAGTGAAGGGAGGAAACGGGAGGGCTGAGCCCTCCGGGAAACCTACTAAGATGCTGGCTTCGAAGCGCATCACCACTAATCCGAACGAATCTGCACTGAACAGTCGGAGATTCTGAGGACATTAAAAATGATGCACAACTTCACTGGTTTATTAAGCTCCCGTTCATCGGTTGATGAACAAGATGAGAAGCCAGTTTAACCAAATGTAGAAGTCATCAGATGACGAAATACATTCTTCGGTGTGACGAGTAATGAATTTTNTTGGGTGTAGAAAGTTCTACGATATGAAGTTTATGCAATAACTCTCACACTGTGTTTTAGTTTTAAAGTTATTGGCGGAAGAAGGTCGCTGCGGATTCCACTGAAATCTCACACAGGTAGATCCATCAAATCCCCACCGGGAAATGGAGCCATCTTCGTGATTAAATATTGGGTGGATGCATGTTGTCGCTGTAACAGTTTTCATCTTAAGGAATTTAATCCGGAGAGCATTTTTACTTTGAGGAAACTGTTTTCTAAATTCCGACATAACTAAATAATACAAGTGACCATTTAACAGAGATGTCAAGTGTCACCTTCGAAAATAGTGAGAGTTCTGAGTTATCATGAGATTATCCGCATTAATCCTAAATATCTGGAATAGTTCACATGGAATGAAGATGGCGACTAAACGGTTTACCTCGATTAGGACAGCACACACCATCCAGTATTCCTAGTGTAGATAACCCTTGAATGCATTCATATCCATCCTGGCATTTATTGATTTTCGTAGAGCAAAGGACGGGAGAAGTTTCATTTCTTAGGACAACTTGATATCCAGCGCCCTCAGGTAGAGGACACGTAAGAGGTGGCCCAATCTGACCAGTCGCTAGAAATGTGAAGAATTAGATTGCAGTTATTAAATCGTTCTTCCATCTTTTCACTGCTTTTCGACTCGACACTACAGTAGGACCTATGAATATGCAGAAATTTGAGGGTTGTGTTTTAAATGCTTAGACAGATATTGCGTACAAATACAAGCCTAAACGAAACTATGAATATTGAGAATAGTTAATTACTAGCCAAAAATCTTTTAAATTTAATCCTGTAAGAAACAAGATGATTCCTGCCTGCATCGTTCACAGATAAGCAGATCCAATCTCTTGAATTACTCATTTTCCGCACATAGTTACTCGGACATCGACATCGCATCCTTTGGCAGATTGCACCTGGCCACTTCACCTCGCAGTCTGTCTGAGAGGCGCATTTCTAAAGAATCAGTTCTAACAGTCTGTTAACTTCACTTAAAATGCTGTTGAAATAATTTCGTCTTAAAGCATTCATGTTCTATTGGATTAACCGAATAAGCATAGTAAACATGTTCTTTATCATGAACTTTTGCCTATAAACGGTTAGCTTATCTTACGTTGAACCTCACGTGTTTGAAGCATCAATAAATCATCATATAGAAATCAATATACCGTCTTAATTTCTCTTATATTCTTATTAATCGAAAACGCCAGAAACCAGAAATAACTATGAATTTCTACAAAATTGTGGTCAATATCTGTACGCTAAACTGATAAGATGTAATTACAGATGCAAGAATGGATGAAATATAAAGGGAAATGGAGACGCAGCTCTAAGGAAGTCTATTTCGTAGATACACTCATTGAGGAATTAACAATGACATAGTAACGGAAATAAAGCCTCTCTAACAAGGAGCAATGTCTGTATGGAGAAACACTGGAAAAGTACTGACACGTTGTATCAGAACAATGCTGTGTATAACAGAGGACTATAAAAAAGGCATCAAGCTTTTGACAATAAAAGTTGCCAACCGGAAGGTTGTTGTAGATGAGGGTGTAGCCTTACTCGAAACGAGGTGAACACATGCAAAGATGTTCAAGACGCTGAAACATCGGAGGCATCAGATTTTTATCGGACGGAAAACAGATGGATTATAGTCTAGCTCCCACGTTTGAAAGTGACTGTTCATCCAATTTTGTTATTTGTTAATTTCTGACTTAGTAGTTCCTTTCATTGGGCGATTATTAAAATTTTGACGAGAAATTTTAATAAAAATATTCAGAGTATTTGTGGGACTTACAAGCAATCTCTGAGATGAGCTTAACAAAGTTATTTCTGGGGTTTAGGCATATTTTAAGTATATTATATCATGTCACAAACCACAAAATCAATATGCTTATGATATTCTGCTAGAGGGCACCAAATGGTTTGTACCAATAAAGTAACGTGTAATAATCTGGAATTAACTACAGATGATGGACCCGAATTAATAATGCTTTTGAAAAAAGATAATTACGCTCCGAATTTACGAAACAGACCTGTGTGGTAGTAAAGCTTCCCACTAGGTGAAAAACTCCTAATGCCATTGAAAATAGCAACATCACTACAGTGCTTCCATTGGAAATACTCTAAATTACAATTTGTTATGTTTTTGCCGTCCAGAATTATTTGGTTAGGGAATAAATGGCGAGTAAGTGGTTTTGAAAACGAGTAACAAACTAGAAGTTACACTTAAACAATAATTACGTGAGGTATACCTTATTTATTTACTTTCTAGAAATAAATGTCATTGAACAAACGAACAGCTAAAATAACAATAAAATACAGCTTGTAGATTATTGTATCATAGAGGACACTGACCAAATTCGATATCAGTCACCAGCATTGGTGTCGTCACAATCCCCCATCTATTATCTGCGCTAGTTTCTGAACCACAAACTGGATTTGGACTAGATACAAAGCTATTTGATTCCTCCCAGTTTAAATGTGAAACAATAATAACACCACTAGTAATGTATACTAATATTTTCTCAGACAACTATTTAAAAAACAAAATTACACTTACAGTTCTTGGCTGAACTCAAAATACTGAAATTTCTAGGAACTTTATGGTACACCGTTACAATTTGATTTATTATAAGAGCTACCGCATTAAATTAGTACTATCATTAATCAAGAAAAGGTTAATTAACTTCTAGATAAATAATCTTCAGAAATAAATGAAATACGATTGACTTGAGCTGCCCAACTATATCTCCAAAAGATCAACATTGCATAATTCTGACATAGATCATCCACTTTGTACATCGAATGTTTTAAATTTCACATAGAATTTAAAAAGTATTACTACTCATCATTTGAGCGCCATAAGCGAGTAAATTTTGCGTGTATGATCACAGCATACTCCTATTTTTTAGAATAAAAAATAGAATATGGCCCTTAATGCAAAATTCATTATTCTTCCTTTAGTCCAAACAACAGTTGCTTCGCGAAGGTGGTAAATTTAATTTGATCAAAAAAATCAGCGACCAAAACTGCCTCCTTCATCTCGACAGCCATTGTTGCTAGTACAGTGCCCAGTAAAAGAAGACGACCAAACCTAGAAAACTTTGTAAAACACATTACATTACATTTTCAAACACTAAATTTCCTAAAAATAATCTGAAAACTACTGCTAACCTATCTCCAGCTTCTTCAGAACCTTTTTTTTTTAACATATACCGATAAAGAGCATTGGTGATAGAGCTTCGTCCCTCACTTAACTGCGTTTTTGAAAACGCGGTCACATCATCAGCATCTATAATTATATTTGGTTTACCATGCTCTGTTTCGGGAATAACAGTAATTTTTCTGATGAAACAATTTAAACTGACAGTAATCCAACAACTTTCGTTTTAACATTTTAAAATTATGCATTTCCATTGTGCAGAATAAATACATGAAGGTAATAGTACAATTACGAGACAATTAAATAAGGTAATTTAAGAATAAGGTGCGGTTTGTTATATACAAATTAATTGGACACTAGGAACGGTAATTAAGCCAAATACAATGCTGGAATAACATTTTACTGAACGAAACTCCGGAAAGCATTCACCTGGATTGAGAAAAAATATGGCTTTGAAAGCTGCGAATTCTGTCATATCAATTTGCATCTGACGTAATGGCTTCAATAACTGATCCAACATTTGATACTTCTTTTTATTAAATCCTAATGGTCTGAAATTTGCACTTCTTTGAAAAAATGCGAAAGAAACATCTTTAAAAGCCGAAAGTTAAAGTAGATGTAATTTCTATTCCGAGTGACGTGTTATTGGGACTACTAATGCCGTTATTGGACTTCTATCTTATTCCAGAGGCTCTGTGTCGCATTTAATGCGAGGATAGATAGGTAATACGCATGCAAAGATGGGTCGGCTAGGAGCAGAGAATGTTCTGCTCGGCATGGGTGTTGCTTATCGGGCCTCTGTCCATTTGTTCGACCCGTTTTGAGGTGGAGTTTATTCATAAGTTAGCATAGGCTTATTGGAACAATATCGAAATATTTTTAAATGTCTAAAAGCATTGTGTACTGTCCCATGTACTATATATTTTAATGTGCATAATTGCACATTCACTTTTTCCAAATTTACGCCTAAGAGAAGAAATACAATACATTCTTTGAAATTCCTCAGCGTACCTGGTGGGTTCTGGCGTTCTATCAAAATAAGCCCCATTTGGAAACACTATTGTATCCAGCCCGTGATCCGGAGAAAAGAATGTGTGCACGAGGCTCGGATAAGTAATAGCAGAGTGTCTCAGCAGCGCCAACTGAACAAAAAAATTTACATTAACAGTGGTATTATCCCATACGACGTAAAATAGGACAAAGAACAAGAAAACTGAAAATAGAGCTGCAATAAATCTTTTGGGTACAATGTGATTGAGTGAGATTTATGTCTCACCTTAAGAGCAAGACGTTGCAAATCTAAGAAAAGATTTGAAGTATTAAACTTCATACATTACAGATCATAGCTCGTCTACTTAGGTTAAGTGAAATAGAACTAAATATAAAAATTATTTTAATACAGATAGTTTCATTCTATCTTCAAATATTTTTCCACTATTTCTGCACTATCCATATAATTGAAAATTTTTAAACATTTTATCACTTTAAAGCTAAATGTCTCTTAATGATACGAGTTCTTATTTTGCTATAACAAACGTTTGGGCTTTCGTTTTAATTGTGAAATTAACCCAACATTAGTTCCAGAAAGTGTCTTCCTTCCAACTGCTGATCTCTGTATCTAATATCTTTATGCAAAATGTCAATCAAACATAAGAGCCGTAGAATGTCGCTGATCTCATAATCTCAAGCTAGTAGCCTTTGGATTCCCCTGATATGAGTGAATATCTAGAGATTACTAGGATCACCGGTTATTCTGGAGCTAGGTCCACATTATCTGATGTCCTCAGAAGTATACTCATTGAAATATAGGACAAACTGATACTGGAAATCTAAGATCAATACACCAGAGACTAATAAAGAGAGATAGTAATAAAGAGATTGTAGGAAAATAAAGTTAACAAAAAAATTTCTACAACTCCTAAAATTATATTTTATTATCAGCCAAAATTTAAAATAGTTTTAAAAAATCTTTAAAAAAAATTGTAGCTATGAAAACAAAAGTCAGGTCTTGTTAACTGGCAAGTAATTGAGTGGGAGAATTGAAGACCTAGAATTTACGCGACCTTTAAACGTAAAGTTCTTAAAGTCACATTATTTTTAAAAATAAATAAAAAATTTCGCAAACTGGTGATGATTAAAGCCAATTACTAATTTTGAAAGTGGTGTTTTTAAACCCATATACGTGAAAACCAGTATTAAAATGAGATTTCATATTCATCAATATGTTTCTAGTTGTTGCTAATGGTGATAAGTCTATTGGACTAAACATTATATATATTCTGAGATTAAAATAGGATATGAACGGAATGTCATTTAACAGAACTAAAAAGTGAACACAAATATCATGAAGCAAATTTGTCAGAATGACGAGGAATTACGATATACAAAAGGTACTAAACTCCTACCTCCATATCCAACACCAACATATCTTTCCCTTCGAAATTAGTGACTTGGAAAGAAAGTATATCCGGCGGATGCATGTTTCAATGACAATCGTTATGAGCCAATGCATAGTGCGAACAGCTCGCAAGTGTCTTTCCACAAAAAGGGTAAGATTTATTTCTGGCAATTCGTGCAGTAAATAGAAGTGTTCGAAAATGCCTCATACCATATAGACAATCTTAAGAAAGCCATTTCAATGTAGCTCAGAATTCTAACCCTATCCTTTTTATTGGAAAATATTGGCTTGTCAAAAAACGAAAAAAAATGCGTAAAGTGGGGTTTTCCCAAAATCTAATACCAGTTCTATAGTTCTGGGGAAAATTTTTTTAGTACGTAGGTGGAGACAATTAAACTATAGAAACATTTATATGTGAATATAGTTAAACGAAATCAAACAAATTATTTGCGATATATAGTTAGACTCACTAAGTAATATTCTCTTAAAGAAAATAAATTTATGGTCCATATTTTCTTGTCTATCAAATCTGCTTGCTTTAACAATAATTGTTACTTCTAAAGCTACTCTTCCGTTTGATAACAGCTAGTCATCATAATCATATCACTTCAAATACAATAAATAGTAAACAACATAATTCCAGAAATTTCGTACCTGTAGTCCGGAGTTTTATGCTGAAGTCAAGCAACATTGTAAGTGGATCCCCTCAGTGACCCACACATTTAAGTATCCGTGGCATCACTCTTTACCTCTATAACAAAAAGTATTCTACCGGAAGAAATAGGAGTCTAGGTGTCCATTTCAAGATAAACCTGATTTCCAGAGATTAGAAATAAATTGGCTATTCAAAATTAATATGCATTTAATATCCATTTTAATTACGTATGGTATTTCTAATTTGGCGCTCTTTTTACCAAGCTTAAGAAATGACGATCCTGAATTCGCGTTCTTGCCGTTTTATACCAAGTGGAATACTCCGATTTTCTCCATTTGTCGTTGTGAATTTTTTATACTGAGTCTAGACAACTGGTGGCACATTTGTTATAGTTGATATTATTCTCAAGAATTGACTATAGTATGGAAAAAGAATCCAAGAAATCATATCAACAAAAAATACGGACTATAGAAAGAAAACGTAAAATATATATTAGCATCAAAAGAAAATGTTTTACGCAATCAAAACGAAAACTGTACGTCTTGATACATGCAACCTCATACGAAAAGCATTTGGCAAACAATTTAAGTTCTGAGCTAAGAGTTAAGCGGAAAGAGAATGAGTGTTTCATAAATTAATAACTTCATAAGTTTTCAAATTTTCACTTATTCAGTTTAACTTATTTTTAATTTCTTAAAACATCAAGTAGTTAGTTTCCTGCTTCGTTTTGCATTCGTAAAGTTGAATGCCACTCTCAGGGAAAAGTATGAAGAGTGATCGAGGAATAGGAGATGATAGTAATAATAAACAACGACAAAAATCGGTTAAAGGAAGTTGAGTTTCGCATCATAAGAAAATCCATATATTGAATAACTAAGTCCATTAAAATTTCTAGCTTCTATTAGGTGTATGCGAGAGTTTCAGTTCTATTTTTGCCAAACTTCCAGTTTATTCCAATACTATATAAAATACAGTTAAATCGCCG
>JAJAVP010000049.1:0-19303 GCA_020740425.3 Heterorhabditis indica
ATTCGAACCCTTATTTGTCTTACCACCAATAACACCTAAACCTCATCTACCCTCACCAATGAGTAGAAATATTTCCCTATTCTTACATACTCAAGAGTATGTTTCATGTTACTTTAGACTATTTAGATTTGGTATAAATTTTGTAAGTGTATTTAGAAGAAGCAGGCTAGAAATATTAATGTATTTTATAGTATATTTTAGAAATATTTCTATATTGTATATAATTATAGGATATATTCTCCTTGTTTTTATCACAAAAAATATTTAACTGCATTGAGCAATAAATTACAGTTTTTTTATATATCTTGTACAAAAAGTCTAGATTTGTTTAGCAACTTGGTTTAAGAATTTCACAAATATGAATCAATAACATTATCAAATTAGATATAAATAACTAAAAAGCTATTTGCGACTAGGCTAATTAAACCGGAATTTTCCTACATGTGTCATGAATTACAATATAAATAGTGGAAAAGCAGTGAGAATGCAAATAACTTGGAACGTGAAGTTGATATCCGCAGACTTAATGGGGTTGGAGTCAAGTGGTGATAACGTGACCAAATTTTGTTTTGTTTGAAGTGGAGTAGAAGTAGGCTAAAATAAGTGTTTATTTATAAGATTTATATTATAAATAATGTTTTGTCTATATGTATCAATCTTACGCGGATATTATCACGTACTTTGTTGCAAGCTCCCAAAATGTTGTCCTTAAGGCTCTGACACAGTTGGTCTCTCTCTGTACACGTACAGTTGATAAAGGCATTCCCATGTGGTGTGGCAATGGTTGAAGCCATAAGTTCTTTACATTTGGCAGAACATTCTCCCTTCTGAGATTCACTTTCGCACTCCGAGACAAAGACACCCCATTTGGCATTGCACTAAAAAAACAGTGAAAATATTCCCAAAAAACGTTAAAATACTAGACTTGTAGAATTGTTTAAGTCTCTTATACCAATGTTATATAACTTTGCATTAAGCTAGGTGAACTTTCCTAATTAGTATAGTTGGTCTTATTTAATGTCTTTAGTTCGCTTAACATACATGATTTGGCTTAGGCTTTGGTAATATTTCAAAATCAAGAGCTCGTAATATTTTGCTCACTGTACAATCTATAGGCTTGCGCGTAGTGAATGCAAAGGTTTATAGATTGTATCTAAAATAACGATTTCTATAAAAGTCTAGCTTCCCATAGATATTTTTGGTGATTGAAAAGTACTATAAGTTACGCAGAAATATAATGGTATTAGGAATCAAATAAGTCAGATGAATTTTAGAATTTTAAAAGTATAGCTTCCACGGTGGCAACGATTGATCCCTCTGATGACTGCTGTTGACAGACACCCACTCCGTAGACGAGGGAGATTTATTTGACTAGTCATCAAGTGGTCTAATGCACGCGACAAACGAAACATAACAGCTGCAGGACAAATTAGAGTTAGCATGGTGAATAATGTGCACGTTTAGCCTTTCAACGGTCATTCGACAGTGGTGGCGGTAATGTCGCACTACTTTTCGCACAAATTTCATACCTTGAAAATAAAAAGACTTTAAATTCCATTAATTTTGTTCTGGGTTGTATGCAATAACTCATTGTAGTTAAATATGCTTTTAAAATCTTGATAAACACTTTAGCTGTGCATTGTGTTTGAGCATGACAGCACAATCGTTTTTTTCTCTCAATTTTCGAGCAACAAGTGAATAGACTGGACCAGTCGGCGGAAAAAGGCTACTCAGGTCTAAACAAATGCGTTCGTGAAAAGTTGTGATTAATGAGAAAGCAAACCGATGAAGAATGCAATAAGCACTATTACATCTAAAACGTGTTTACTAGAATAATATTATCAGTGTTCGATAAGAAAGTCCTAAAAACACGATAAATATTGTAATGAATTTGGGCAAGTTCAAGTATAACTTTTTTAAACTACGTTAATAGTAATTAACTTGGTAAAGTGGAAATTTAGTAGGATTAGCTTTAATAAATATGTTAATATAGTAGACTTAGTGAATGAAAGTCTGTATACAAGTGAAACAGCTTTTGTCTTATAGCGATAATTATCTTCCAAAATGTATCAGTATTTAAATAAGTTGTAACAAGTGCACGTCGCTTTGATCTTTAATGAGAAATTTAAGCTTTAATATTATTTGAAGTTAAGAAAAAAACTAACTGTAGTATTTAATAAACATTATACAGCTCTTTTAAACAAATACTGCAAAATATATAAGATAGATTTAATTTTACCTGAAGGTCTGCTTCACAAGCTAATTTCGCCAGACTGCAATGTACAGTAGATTCTGTAGGTAGAAAATTACATGTACGCAGCTCTTCACGGCCCGGTATACAAGATGCATCTGATCTGAAAAAAAAAGTAGAAAATTTAGAATGCACAATATATACCAAATAAATTTAAGTTCAATTTTTCTGTTTAGTACTATACCTGAGCAGAGATCTTCCCAATTTGTTTTGATAAACATTTAAAACTGCATTTCTACATTGTGGTTGACATGTTCCAGTGGTACTGAAATTATCAGGTATATTTAGAAATTTACTCAAATTTCCAAATTTCAAAGACCTAAGAGTACATAGAACAACGGAATTCTACCAGTAGGATAATACATGAAACTACTATTGGAGATATCTGAAAATAGGTTACAGACGCATGATGCTTGCAAATCGATTGTTAATGAGCAAAATATGTTTAAACTGTCAGAAGACATTGTCCACCACTTCAATTGCCGTTCAAGATTTCGAAGAATTTTCCCATTTCCGAACAGGTTCGTCCTTTAATCGCTTAATGGTTGCGTATATGCGTGCGTATGATTAGTCCATTCGGCAACTACAGAGCGAAATTATTAGGCTAGTCGATTGACTGCTAGACAGCAGGTTCAGTTGATAGGCTCCCCTTATAGGAATTAGATCCTCAAATAAAAGGCAATTATGGCAATCAAAATCGTGCTAAGCAGCTTATGACAAACTGGGCTTACAGAGGTTTCGCCGGATTAAAATTAATCAAATGACATGATGCAATTTTTGCTTCCATATTCTTATTTGAAGTAAAATACTATTTATTAATAAAATTATGAAATTGAGGTTTCGCACCTCTCACGATCCCGCTAAATCGTATATCGTTTAATCCTTGTCGATTTCTGTACTCCCATCCATCATATATTATTTACACTAGTGGTCAGTTAGTAGGTAGAATAATTGATGATAAAGCAACATGAATCGGGCTTAGGTAAACAGCAATTTATTTGGAGTAATAGCTGGAGGAGTATATTTTGCTTGCTTTCTCTAAACGCTTATAAGACATGTTAATGTCTCAGATTTAACAATTCAAATGACATTAAAATAATGCATATCTGTGGCCAGAATTCCTACCAATGAAATTTCATAGCTACACCTTTCAGTTTTCTTATATAATCTTACTGACATGAACTAAAGGTTTATTTGTTTTTCGGCTCAGTTAGATGAACGCACTTAAACGAATAAACATTTTGATGTTATCCGTCCTGCCTATTATAACTATGCGAGGAGCACAGCATTGTATAATTTCGGCACAACTCACGGTAGATTTCATTCTGAGAAATCCATCAGGAAATATGAAATACCTAACTGAGTTCTAAATGTTTTCGTTGATAATAAAAATAAACCATAGAAAAAAGTATAAATAAAACTGATATCTTATAGCTTACCATGCAGCCATAAGTGGAGCTAATCGATTTGAACATTCCAAATCGTTTTCACAAGCTTCGAGTACAGATTTACAAGATTCGGAAGGAGTACCATTCTGGGCGAGCGCAGTACATATAATACTCAAATGAAAAATAGTTGAACGCCATCTAGCCATATTTTGAACTATAGAATGAATAAGATGAGTGTACGGAGATAGAGATGCAGGCACGATCGTGGGAACCCTCCGCCCATGCCTGTAGAATGTCCCGCCTCTAGAAAACAATGAAATAAGCCGAGAGAGGGCCAACAACCCGACAGATCACGATCTCTTTCGAAGAGAGGTGTCAAAATCGGATTAAGGAACGCTGACCAGTGACTATTTCAGTACACACACTTGAATCTATTGTAATTACGTGAATAGATCAACCATTATTTTTGCATTTATATATCTTTATTTATGAAGAACCAGTAAATTTCGGAAAGTAGTAAATTTTGTTCCTCAAGAATAAAAGCTTGATACTATATTAAAAAAGAAGCTTTTCATATTGTTGAAATTTGTCTAAAATAGACGAAAGTCGGTTTACTTACAATAATTCATAAATATTAACTAAATACAGTTGCACTATATATTAATGCTGAAAAAGCCTCAAAAATTCCAGCAGTCCTTGATTTCAAGTTGGAAGAAACTAATTCACATCGCAGTTGTATGGTCTCACCACTTGACTAACTTGGCGAAAGGTAACATAATTGGTATGTGGTTGGTACAAGAAACTGCAGTTGTAGGAAAGAATCAATTTGCAGCTCTACAGTTAAATTTTTGTATTTGATATGCAATATAATATTTGAAAATTTCGAAGATATAATAAGTTGTAAATAGCAAAAATCCAGTTTTTTCGGTTAATTATTGTATTTATCGATAATGCAGTAATAGTGAACCTCGGTTACCTACATGCTGAGAATGTCTTGACAATTAATCTAGAAAGCCTGGAACAAAAAATACTCTAATGTATTTAATCAATTCAATCATTAAGCACACTATCACTATTAACACCACCGAATTGTAAAGAACGAAGTAGAAATGAGACCAGAACTGGGTTTCGTATAAATATGGGTGTTTGGAAACAACGATAAGCCAAATGATTGCATTTCATTGACTCAGTATGCCCAGGTACCATTTAACTAACTGTAATTTGCATTATAAGTCTAAAAACAGCACTGCACATTGGAGATTGCGCAGCTATTTTATTAACAGTGACGTCAGCTTGTCGTCTTCAGCTAATCTTTCAGAGTGTGTGCTTATACGGACAGGCTCAAGTGATCATTCAAAACGGGCCGCGCAGTGCGAAAAAGTGAGTAAAGGTTCCTTGTGTACTTTCTCTATAGGGAAATGACAGTGTAAGCCTATAACTCTCCTCATCAACAGGTTTTGCTAATTTCCTACTTTTGACTTTAACGAGAAATAATCATATCTGCTTTAAAATAATCAAACTGAGCCGTAGACAATAGTAAACTAGAAGTGAGAGATATGAGCCTAGCTAACCCGTTTGAGGCACTAGTTGATTTAAACCTTTTTCGAAGAAAATCCGCATGGTAATTTCTTAAAATTTGAGCTCGAACATACACTGAAAGATTATCGCCAAGACCTCAACTCTCTAAATGTCACTTAACGGTCATATGTACATTGAACTGAATCCATGATGGCTCAACCTCAGCAACAAGCAAAGTTATATTACAGTTAATCTCGCGCTTGTTGGAAAAAAGTATAAACCCCTAAATCCGTCTACATTTCTAGCACACTTTTTAAATTAATAAATTATTACTATCATAACTAAAAGACTTATGTCACAATACTAAGTGCCTTGAAAACACCAACAATTAGACTGCACTTCCAATAAATCGTTTATACACAAACTTTCAACAACGTAAGAAATAGTTTTTTAAATAAATTAGAAATAAGTACTGAGCACCGTTCTAACAAAATATTACAAAATGCCACTGAATGGTGCAGAATCGTTTAAAGCTGCCTGCATAATATATCTCATCACTAAGATCCTATATTCTACAAATTAATAACTACAATATCACTTTTATGAGGCCTATTGATAGATCATACCAGTAATTTCACTCTAGTACAAAGGATTATAAAACATAACAAAATAAAAATATAACATGGTGTTGCAAACGAACCGACCAAATACCAAAAAAAAGAACTAACTAAAGACTGATAAACCCTAGAAAAATTAATATAATGGAAGCGTAAATAAACGTGACACAAAGCACGCTAAGTACTACCACTACAACCAGGCGGCTTTTGAAGTAGATCAGACCATAGGAATGCTGTTACGCAGGCTACCAACTCATCGAAAGCACTGTCCAGCGTGCGCTGCCTAAAATTACAGTTCACTGTAACATCAGAAGCAAACAATAAAAGATATGACATCAAATAAATTAAGATATTAGAAACTAATAGCTACATAAATGTATTCATAAAATGGCGAGACGCTGTCAGTACAGTACAACAGAAATGAATTTAATGGTTATATTCAATAACTCGATAAAATTACTTAAACGTTGTCATGTAATTAGAAAACAATTGGTAAATTATCTTCTAGGCGTAGAAGCACAGGCTCTAATTTCTATTGTTATATCGAAATATACATAGACCTAATAGAGAAAAATTAATATTCACCGAAAAAGTTTGGATCCTTGGAGATCTTCTCCAAATAAATCATGTTCCTTGAATAATATACTCAACGAAGGTGTTGTTTCACCATCGCATGAAATAAGAAATAGCACTGAGTCAAGATCATCAGGATTAGTTAGGACCAGACTCTGTGAAATATATATTATAAGAAAAAAGTTATATTTATAAAATTTCTATCCTTGGACATCACAGTAGAAAAATGATAAAATACAAAGATTGATAAAAAAGATTTCTCTAACAGGATAAATACAGAGTCTATATATTATCACCTTTTTCATCGAGTGTGGAAATTCAAAGAATCGACATCTGATAGGTCCAAATCGTGCAAAAAGAAACCGACATAAACGTGCACAGTTAGAGCCTTGCAGCAACGCTGTCAATCTTAAAAGCTTGGCCTTACAACAAGGATCTTTAATATTTGTAGAAAAATTGAACATAAAAATTAGTTGGCTCTAATATTATCGTATGATGATCAACAACAATAAATTAAGCAAAAGTATGAGAAAGCTTCCAGAATAAGTTAAGAATCGCCGATAAATATCGTTAATATTCCGTAAACAATAATGCTATACACTAGTTGATATCATACCTTGGCTCTCTTTCCTCCATAGGCAACTTGCTGACCAAAGTTATTAAAGTCTCAAGCTCCGCTGGTCGGGTTGTCTCGTGAGAAACAGCTCGGAGCGGATGCCAAGGATCGGGATTCCTTAAATATCTATGCCTATATTCTGTATTTTACTAACAGAATAAATATGTATAGTTATAGATAAAAGTACAGGTGTAGCAACCTATACCTATTTGGATTGGCAGTAAGAAATATACTCAGGCCAGAACTTTGAGTGGGTCGAGCGCGAGATGGTGGGTCGAGAACCTATAATAATGAAAGTAGAGATGGAAAAATTATAACACTTAAGGTTACAAATGAAGTTTGTAGTCTAAAAACTAATAATACAACCTTCTTCCACATTTGATCTCTTCTACACTGCCATTCTGCATCATCAACAGCTGCACGCAACTGTCTACTGTACTGTGATACTGCATCTTCAACTTCCTAGAGATTTAAATAAAATTCAAATAGAAAATTCTCCAAGTACAGAGTTTTTACAACTATCGTAATTAAGACGATGAATTTGTTCTTAGTTTAATTTTAGTTACAAAACAAAGTCATATTCCATTCACATTAGTTATCTACCACCATATAACTTTTAGCTTTGATATATGAGATAACAAGTAATTAGCACTAAAAGAAAATAATGTAAAACAAATAGTATTTTCTTACCTTTTGCAATTTCCTCTGGCGGCCGCTCAAGAAATGAACATAAGTTACATGTTCACCAGGTATTTCACCATCTAAAATAGTGCATAGTTGCGTTTCCTTACCATGTTTTTACTTCATTCATGACTTCAAGTTGAGTAACTAAAGATTTCCATGTAGAGGAACTAACCATTGCAACTAATTCATCGATAACCTTCCCAAAAATAATACTCTAGCGAAAATTCTACCAAAATAAAGCCTATCATGAGAAAATCAGTTTTCCATATTCTTATTTATGTAGAAATGTCGCACTAATCTCTATGAAAATTACTCAGGCTACTTTTAGCTCAAATATTTAAGCGTTCCACTTCAACTTGCTAACTTTAAAACAATGAACTCAAAACAATTACTTCTTTATTCATCAACCAATAAGAAGTTACAATAGTTCTATGCGCTGAACATGGGGACTAAGCATAAAATTCAATGTCCTTCACTTGTCTCGTTGATACATATTCTTTTCATTTTCATATGTGCAAGTTCTTCCAAAATTGCATAGAGTAAAGTCGTAGATTATACATATCACCGCATTGCATTTTTTCTACTAAGCCCCACTTTCCTTTCATCTCAAATTACTTGTATTTGATTAGCCTTTCCACTCTAATTTACAAAAATAATAAACGCAAAAATTATATATTGCTTTAATAATTTTTCTTGCCTTCGCTGCCAGCAGGTTTACGATGTCTTCTTGGAGCTGATCCTTGCACAGCAACTTTATGCACATCTCCATCTGATTCTGCTCCTTTAAGCAGTGCATCAGCTCGGGATGTACCCAATATAGATTCGGCCTCTGCAAAAATACTTAAAATACGACAAAATTTTTTGATTATAACGAACCTTCTGTTAACTCGAAAATATAATTCTCAGAATCTGAGAAAGATAAGATTTGTTAAAACATAAATAAAAATGTGAATGGAATTTACCACTAGGCGTCTGGCTTACCACTGCTGGCCTTGTTAACATTTATCGCGGACGATGATTGGAGATGACCCCCACTTGAAAATCGTCGACGAGATAATAATGTACTTTCGATAGTAGGAAATACTCCAGCACTAGAGCAAATATTTCAGCACTCTTTTTTCTTTATTTTCCTATATACACTGTCCATTACCTAACTAATCCTATCATCTCTTCTATGGCAGCCTCATCATCCTTGTCTCTACGTCTTTCTACGTTTCGGAATTCCCCTACATCGCTTTGACGTGAGTCCTCTCTATGCCTTTCTCCCTCTAGTGGTGATGCTAAATATGGTAGTATCGGACCAAATAAAAAAAACCATTATTCAAACAGAAAGCAAAATTGTCTTCTTCACTTTCCTTAGTATAATTTGTTTTAAAAAATTGGATGACATTAACCATTTCAAAATGAATCACATCCTATATCAAAATAACTCCATAAATTTTTAGCAAGTAGTCATAATTTAGAACAATTTTCCCCATTACATCAATTATATTTAGGTAATTCACTGTTATCGGTAGCTACAGTAATCAGATATAGCACCAGGTGAAGTTGGTCCTCCTTTTCTGCACGCCGGCGGTCATGTAGAACAATACGAAGCATTTCCTTATCCTAAAGATAAATATTGAAATAATAACGGTTCACTAAAACTTTCTCCAAGAATGATCTTCTATATATTTTTAGCTACTTATGGCATAGAAAAGAATGTACTAACTCCTTGATTTGCATCTACTTTTTCACTCGATACCAGCATGAAATCGTGTGGTCTATCAGTGGAAATTTCATCGCTGTTCTATAATCAATGCATATAATTTGGTGGGCAAAAATATCGTAACGTAAAAATGTAAAGAAAAACATACCTTTAATTTAACAACTTTCCATTTATATGTTTTCTCATAATTAAGGAAGTGGTCCCAAACATGACTCCCCGTTACATTGTATTGCAGAAAGAATGAACACCGTTCTATAGTATTAGATAATTAATATTAGGTACTAATAGAGAAAAAATGTAAAAACTATAGAAGTAGCTCATATAGTGGAAAGTACTTGGATAACTATATATATATATATATTACTTCTATGAAATCTAAATATGGAGCCCATTAAATCATTGAAATTAAAACTCAGACTAACCTTCATAAACAGAATTTCTAGCATTTGGCGGTCGACATCCATAGTACTCAAGGAAATCAACAAGAAAAGTGTATGTGTTATAACCAGGATTAAAGAGAACCTGTTAACCAATAAAATATTAGGTACATTTAATAATTTATATCTAATCATGACTAATTCAAAACAATAGTAGCTATAAAAAACCACTATTAGCAAAAATCTAGCAGTCAATAATTTTTGTCATTACTAAAGTAACGAGTATTTTTTTTAGTATTTCTACAAATGCATAATGTACATATTATATTCCCAGTAGCTTTGCACTAACAATTGATAAAAAATCATGTTCAGAAGGAAAATGTGCTGAGATTAAAAGATTAGAGAATTCTAATTCCTGTGTGGGTCAGTACTGATACATTATATTGATGAATATAGTACAAAATATGTGGACAAGATAGATTTTATAAAGTATAAAATTAAGCGTTCCTTTAAAAATGAATCATGGAAATATTGAATAGATCATAACAAATCAGGATGAAGACACCTAATCGATAATATATGAGCAAAAAACAAAATGAACGCTCAGGAGAAATACCGCTAATAAAGTATATGTACAGCAGTTACGATATAACCAAAGGCATGATATTAAAATGTATTTTTTAGGGATCATTTGAAAGTAAAGTACGATTTCTTAGGTCTGATACTTTCCATGTGCGTTATTCAGCTACTGAGTTTCGCTTTAGCTCATTTAAAGGTATGCATATTTCGTATAGACAAATTTTCCTACTAATATTGTTTACTTAAATTTTCTATAGATGCTCCTTGAAATATAGCTTAATTACCGATTTGTATCTAGTAATATAATTAGCATGTAAATGATCACATACTGCAATAATCAGTTGAATTCCACCCTACTTAAAACCTCTTAAATATTTTCATTGAAAATACTTGCTTAAGATAAAGTAGTTCTTTCAAGTGTAAAACATACCTCATCTTTGCCGACAAGATATTTGCTGAGCATTCTTAAATGAAAATCATAGGTGAACGAGTGTAAGTGGCATGACATAACAAGATCATCTTTGCTTTGTTCTAATTCACGCAGCTCTTGAATTGCATCTGGACAGGACTCTTCCTAAATTTTCTGTTAAATAATATAGTTTAAAAATGTTATCATTAAGCAATACAGAAAATAAAACATGTATTTTATATTACCTTTTCAAGTGCATGAGTCAAATCAGATGGATTCCAAACACTAACATTAAATATAAAATATGGTTGGGTAAACGAAAGCGTAACTAGTATGATTCCACCTGAAATCAATGATAGCGGTTAAAATAATCCAAAGTAATTTGGTACTCCTCCAAAATAACTAAATTCATAAGTTAGAGTTGAAACCAAGTTATTTCCATCCTCCAATATAAACTTCATATAAATTGTGATCAATCAATGAATTAAGCAATGTAAGGCACGTCCTTACTTTTCATCATCACCTGCATTATACAGGGTGCGCGAAAAGTTCTAATACTAAATTCAAGTATTGTTAAATTGGCATATATTACGTAGCAATTCGCTATGCTAATGAGTCTATGTTACTTAAAGCCTCCTTGAACCATGTTTAAAATTTCATTCAATTATCTCGTCTCTGAACTGTTATATGACGTCCAGAGTTCTACGCACTACAATCATCTACCTGCATGAGAAAAGAGAGAAAATGGCTGTTCACTGGACTGTGAAACGATTCCAGGAGCTGAGCATAGTAGAGGACTGTCACAGGAGTGGAAGACCCAGTTCTGCGACCACTTGTTGCATTCGAAAAACTATTAAGAAGAGGATCCGTCGAGATAACAAAAGATCAATAGGGAAGATGGCTTCTGACCTCAATATTAGTCCACCATCAATGAAGAAAATCGTCAAACATGTACTGGAGTTCCACCCATATAGCATCCGTTGACCTTATATGGTGACGGAGAAAATGAAGGCCAATCGTTACGAAAAAGCGAAGAAACTTCTAAACGTCGTTCAATCGGGTCACGCCTCAAATGTGCTTTTCACTGATGAAAAATTTTTCATTGTTAACCCCGCTTACAATAGTCAAATAATAGGCAATTTCTTCAGCGTGGACATCAAAGATCTGAAAGAGCATCCATTGACAGCAAGAGTCATTTTTCTCTATTTGTCATGGTTTAGGCAGGAATAACCGCGTCGGACAAAACATGATGTTCACAATCCGTTTCCAATAAAACTATCTTTCTATACTCTCAGTGAAGCTTAGAAAAAGTGTTTCAACTGGATATACTAATATTTTGGGTCATAGTTATACGTCATAAATAGATTCACACGAATGTGGATTTATCGCCTAGTGGAATGCCTCATAAAATATGATTAGAAAATAACAGTCATGAAAATTGGTTTTTATCGATCTGATAAGGGAATCAAAAGAATTTGTGGCAAGATATTCTAAATTAAGTTATCCTTATATTGGTCAATCATTTAATTTAATGTATAAGTCTCATTTTTTCAGACGTAATGGGACCTGCATAAATACCAACCTTTCATAACTTTGAATAGAGCGACGTGTGGTGAGTGACGACAACCTTGAGGATATTCTGTCTTATACATGTGATGCAATTCACCTCTATAAAAAGAATATAAAAAGAAAAAAAAAGAAGAAATACTCGAGTTTTTGCAAAACCCCGATAATCTAACTTATTAAAATTCCACACAAATCCTGGATACCGATAACTCAATATTTAAGCTCTGAGTGCCAACTATAATATATACATGCGCTTCATAATCAAGACCCATCTACATTCGCCATCATAACACAGAACCCAAGTGTCTCGAGTCTTACATAATTTTGATCTTGTTATCCTGTCGCATCACTTAGATCATCTGCACCTTTTTTTGATAGTGTAAATTTTCTTCAAAACTATACAAAATTGGTCTAATTACTGATTCATAAATCAAGATGGTTTGCGGTTGCCTCTTCAATTATACCGAAAAAGATTCTACCATTTTTTGCCATAGTAGACTACGGAAATTGCGGAGAAAACCGGCCAATCTAAGAAGGTTATACCAAGCTTTGATGGCTTCTGATAAATATGGAACCAAAAAGTGGTCGAAAACACCAAGACTGGAGGAAAGAGAAAAAAACAACAGTTTGGAGAATATTGAAGGGGAATTCATATATCACATGAAAGAGGACAAAGAAATGTTCCGGTTTGGCAAAAGATGCAAATGACCTAGGCAATGTGACAAGATACCAAGGCACTTGGGTTCTGAGTTATAATGACAAATGTAGATGCATCTCGATTATGAACCGCATATATAACACTAAGTAGAATGTATTTCAACCAACTATAATAATTCATCAATATAAGGATAGTTATTTTATTACTATTATTGTAATCAGTAGCTGATAATGCTTTTTTGAATGTGAAAAAGTACCGAAAGACAGTAAACATAATAAAGCACTTGTGTTAAAATGCGTACACAAAGTGGCTGAATTAAAGCATTGCTTAATAGTTTAAATCGTAAGTGAAAATGGTAAAACGTACGCCTTATCGATATTTGTGACATTAAAAAGCTGTAATCCTAGTGTGTATAAGTAGCTTATATAATCAGCCATTAACATGTAGAGGATTTTCACTTGGCATGGATCATCATCCTCACTTCGGAAGCGAAAAGGTGCTGGTACCACAACCGATGAAGATGCCACACTAAACATGGGAATAATACATCATTTAATAGTAATTCATATTTATAAGAAAAGTACGAAGAAACTTAATAGCAACAAATGTTATACTCATTGATTGCTGAAAATTCATTAAAAAGTAAAATTAATAATACAACTAAAGAATAATGTAAAAGAACAATTAACCTTAGAGTATTTGCTCTTCTTCGATTAATTAGTGGATGCGGTGGTGGAAGTTGTTGATAATTACCAGTTGAAATAGTTGACTTTCTACTTTCAACCATTGTATCAACAGTCCCACGCACCTCCGCAATTTTCCGCCGCCATTTGGGAAACAATAGCACCGGAGTCTCAACAAAATGTACCAGTCTACTGGCGCGAGTTAATTTCAAGAGATCAACTTCCTGAAACATTAAATCTGAACAGTACAGTTTTGTAAAAAAAAAAAGTACACCTGAAATTTGCAGAAATATTAAACATGCATAATGAGGTTTCATAATCATTCGCCATATCTAAATTTTTCCATGAAGTAAGATGCATATTCTTTAAAAAATCAAAAGATGGGGAAAATTGGTTGAGGCTTGCCTTTCCCACTGATAATTATAAAATAGTATTAGTCTAAAGGACGAACCGTATATTTTTTTCGTTCAAAAGCTAGGAAAAAATTAGGTGGGTTAAACTCTGCAGACTAATCAGCACTATAAGCACTCGTGCCGCAAAAATTCTACAAACATTCGTCTACATTTCCAACCCTACATGATTAAAGAAGATTAGGATGGTAGTTTGTGTACATGGAATTCTGAAGAATAAGCCATAAAACAAAATAAAAGACTGAATATTATGAGCGACGACAAGATGTAGTACATGCATATTTCAGATATAATACTCGAATAAAACCAGAAGTAGCCCAATTGAAGAACTGAAGTAGTTGTTTGGCTAAAGTAGCCAACTTTATGAGCTGTCATGATTATAGGATGTGAATGAATTTGCTGGTAAGTATTAGTTACAAAGTATTAATACAACTATTCCCACTAATTAGTTGATTAAAGTATTATAATTCGACAGGATTGGATTTATATTTAAAATAACTTGTTTATAAAACAGTTTCTCAAATAAGTTTAAAAACATTAGGCCTAATAATAATGCATTAGATTAAAATAGCTTCGCCATTATATATCAATTCAGAGACGATAAGATCAGAAATTATTTAAAAAAAACGACCCAAAGAAGCTCTAAAAAATACATTGGCATTTATAACTTTTACTACTAAACTAAACATGCCTATTTAACTTTACCTACAAATTTGTACCAAAATTATTGACGCAGCCAGTGTAATTAATGTTTAGCAATCCATGTGCATAAATATCGCATCCAATATCAGAGCCTTTTTATATAGTACATTTGTGCACATGAAATAATTGTTGCTAAATAACAGACAGAATAACATACCGTAATTTTAGTCTCTCCTTTCAAAAGGATTTCATGTATAGTTGAGTACGTTCGTAGTAGATTTAAACGATCTCTCATTCCATCCCTAAATTATATAACAATGACCTATTTACTTATATAATACTTTTGTACGTAGAGTAATAATAGCTAATAAGCCCAGTTATACTTAATTTTTAGTTTCTTTGATTTATTTCATCTTCAAAAGAAGACCAAAACTATATTACTCAAATATTCTATTACCGATCTAGAAGTTCTAAATAATAATGACCAATTCATAGCTCACCGCAGAGAACGCATTTGTTCCAGCTGATTGCGGAGAAGACAAGAAGTATTTTTGAAGTATAGAAATGTCAGGTCTTAAATTGCATTTCAGTTCATATTTCCGTGTTTCAACATTGCTATTGAATTCACTAATTTACCGATAAGCCTAAGAATACATAATTAAACACAAATAATAATACTTACGATACTTACCAGCTCTCCTATATAAACGAAAGAGACTAGCTGAATAACCCTTCGGTAGAGCATCAATCGATGTAATTTCTAAGTCATCAGGTGGATAATCTTTATCAAGTAATTCCACTGGGTTTCGCCATACCAACATTAAATATGGATTATCAGACGAATACTAAAAAACTCTAATGAAGAATACCACTAATTAATATTTTACTGCCCTACGATGAATTCAGGAGGAAAATAACAATGATAATATTTTAAAGTGCTTATTATGAGATGATTTATAATTCAAAAGTCGTTTAAATTTAAATGCAATTCATATTTTTCAATGTGCCCAACTACCTGTAGTGGAGAGAGGTGTGTGATTCCCATCTTATGCAGTCCAATCTCACGTACCAAGCGAGCTCGTGAGTTATGCCAAGATGTTGCTCTAGAAATAACAACGTAGAAACTTATATACCAGAAAGGTTATTAAATAGAATAAGTTAGAAGAATAATTAATTTCTTGGTTACCTAGTGACCATAATTCGTAGATCTCTAGCCAGAGTTGGTAGAAAATTGTAAAAATAAAGCGTTAAACGTTCGCCGTGTACAGTGCCATACAGAATACGTTGACGCGGAATGAACGCACCATCGAGACATGGTAAGAACAATTCTTTCGATACTAAATGTAAAAATTCTGATAACTTCCTAAAGAAGTAATGAGAATTACTAGTCAAACTCTAAAATTCTCCTTTTTTACATCTTTCTATCCATTTATTACATCCTACCAAAGGCTCCTAGCTTTAGAAGAGTTTCAGGACAAGCTCCAACTGGATCAAATCCAAACCGTAACGTTTCAACAGCAACATCTTGAACCATACATACTAACAATAGGTCGGGCACATCATATTTATCTGGATCTACACCAATATCAGCCTGAAAATACTATTCTAAAGTAGAGTTTTACAGAATAATTAAAATTCTAGTAACGCCTGTTCATTTTTTTACAATATATTTATTTGACCTGCATAGAATAAGGTACACGAGGTGAGGCAGCTTCGAATCGACCAATTCCATCTCGTCCCCGTGAAGTGTTCTCAAAGATCTGAACTCTGTCACCGTAGGGATCTACACAACGCAGATGATCGTCAATATGATCACAGATCTCAGACAAAGCCTAAACACGCGAAATTTATAGTAGACCTCAATGTCACTACCTTTGCTTATTAGTATAGAAGTAAACATAAGTATTAGATAAAATTACAACTTTTAGTAGATATAACATACCCTATTAACTGTTTGTCTACAGTCGAATATCCATGTTTGGCGAACGACCGAATTAGAATGTTCTTCTCCCACTTTTTCCACAACATGATGAAACCAATATTCAGCTGTAGCCACAAACTTGGAATTTATAAAGTCGGGAGAGCGACCACTGCAAATAACCGAGAAATACAAAGAATTCAAATATTGCATAATAAATTAGATATAGTTCCGCTTCTTTATTATTAATCTTTGAAAAGAAAAACTAGGATGGGGATGAAGTTACAGTTTTAAAATATAATAATAATACAAAGATATGTAAATTCTGGAAAAGTTACGTTATATTGGTCCATAACGCGAATATTTTTTTACGCCAGGGAAATTTCACTGGTGCTTACAACTATGAGAGCATACTGTTGATATCATAATACTTTTCACGACAATAATCTTAAATAACAATACTTAAAATATATAAAATTTGAGTTATACTCACGGTATAACATAATCTCCCTCTCTCGTTGATAATCCATCGATCTCTGAAGCATAGGAACCACGACGTGCATCAAAAGAGAAAACCTGATTAAGGATTTCAGTAGAACTTCAACAAGTAAGCACGTTATACATTATTAAAACTGAGCCTATGAATTATTAATTCCTATTTTTCTGACAATCTAGACAAGTTTAGAAAGTATACAGATCTGATCTGCTGGAGGTATCATCTCTTACAACAGATCTGAAACATGGATTGCCCAGAATAAACACTAATCTTGCTAAGTACCTTGGGCATGAAAAATAATAGCTATTTTTAGAATTAACAGTTTATAAATACAAATGATTTTTTTAAAACATACAGAATTAGCTTTGCTCTTGATTGATGAATCAGTAGGTAAACTCGGAGTAGAAATGAGAGGTGGTGGTATGATTTGAGATGGCAGCGCATCAGATGAATCACGCTTTCTTAATAATTGTCGCCGTTCATAGGTGGATGATTTCGTTGGAGGAGTTGCTTCTATATATTAAAATATTTAACAGATGTACAGATAGTTGACAACACAGGATTATAAAACAATAGCACATACTTGTGACTGGACTTGTAAATGGGCTAGGACTGGCAGGAGCAGCTCCACCTGACTCTATGACCATAAGATTTAGGATACCAAACTCAGTAACTACATCACACATAGCCTGCAACACTAAGCAATATATCTACATGATATATTCTTGATATTAAATAAGATACAAATATAAAATAAAGACAAAATAAATAAGAATGAACAATAGGCCATATTAACCTGTGTTACAATCACTCTGAGAAGATTTTCTAACTCATTTAGCCCAACATCGCCTGACTGCCACACCACTGCTTGAGCATAAGCGCAAATCCCTGAATATACTTCATTCATAAATTGCACATATATCATAAAAACACAGCTAGAATTCCGAAAAAAGAGAATCATTTTCCAGTTAACTCACCCTGAATATCTTCAGGCGTTTTATAACATACTGTATGCGTCATATCCCTATACACTGCACGACGCACACGCAAGTCAGGCATACTTGGTGTTAAGTTCAAATGTGAAGAATTATTAAGCCGCCCCTCCGTCATAGTAGCTAATTCTCCACGCAAATTCACTAGTCGTAACTCAATTACAGCAATTCCTATAAATTTATTAGAATTAGAAAACTAAATATTAGAAACATTAAGGGATAATTTTATTTAAAGATCATTTATTGAGGAAACGAAATTATACCGGTAGATCTGATTCCTCCCTGTGCTGGTTTAATATGGAGATAGAATGATGGAATATAGGTTGAAGGCAGCTCACTGGGATATGAATACGGTAAAAATACACGGCGATCAGCAATATCGGTACTTCCAGAAGTATAATCCTCCTAAAATGTAGTAAATTACAAAAAATATGATTTATAACTAGTCTCTTTTCTAAGACCAACCTTACATCGTGCCAAATGCATTGAAACTTGCATGTGCTGATGTGCATAGTAGTTAAGGGCAGCCAAATATCCACTAAGGACCTGTGGAATGGAGAAGTTGAATACATCTGCAGGAGAGAAGGGTGACCGTTGAATGAACTACAAGGATAAAGGGTAAAAAATTGTTCATACAAAAATATTGATTAATCATATATATATTTTATCCTTCTTTTCACTATGTACAACATTGGCCTCAAAGTTTACTCTATGCATTACATTAGTTATCCTAACAGGTAATGTGAAATAAATTTAAGAGCAAGCTCAGCAGCCAGATTTTTTTCTGAAATGGGACATAACATTTCTGAAAGCTTTCAGCAATTTTGTTTATTTTTCGATAATTGTTTATTTTTCGATAAGGACTTAATACATTGCATTTCGAAATGATAGCCCACTTCCTTTGCTGTTCTAAGTCGTCAGATTGATCTAAATTTTTTTCTGAGGTTAGGGACAATACTCTTGGAAGTTTCCAGTTCTAATTTCAACTTAAAAAACCTAACGGTTTTTGTGTTCTTTCGTTTCAAAGTCATTAAATTTTTACCGTTCAGAAATGATAGCCCCTTTAATGTTTTGGCGTTATTTAACGAAAGATGCGCGAATTATTTAATACTGAACCATCATTTTAATGGATCGCACTCCTAAGTAGAGTCAATACGTAAGAGATCAAATCAAGGCACTTTCAACAGCCGGTTACGGAGTGAAGCAGATTATTGATGT
>JAJAVP010000049.1:20874-151063 GCA_020740425.3 Heterorhabditis indica
AATATATGCCTGCAAGGCATTTTTCAGGTTATTAATGGAAGTGGTAGTTGTACTACTAGTTAAATATTTTGTACATCGGTTATTACTCTTGTTGTTATTTTATGAAGCTACAGATTTCTTACCTATTTTGTTAAAGATTCAACAGCATTTTGTTCAATCGAATTTAGACAATACAATAAAATTAATGAAACCACTAAACTGAACGAGTAAGAAAAGTCTACGATGTACATTTCTCGAAAAGCGCAGTAAACACTTCAAAATAAGCAATATTATGACATTAAGTTAACTAGAACCAATTAATTTTTCTCAAGTAATTAATTTACCATTAAAAAAATGATTTGTTAGATTCCAAAAATCTATGGCACTAGTATGAAATGTAAACAAAAATGAACTACCTGCACATCGGAACTATCAAGTCGAGTCTGTGGATTTTTGCTAAGCACGGAAATAAGTTGGTCAAGTGTTGTCTGATCTAAGCGTTTCTGCAGTTTATCCCTCAGTAATACACATATTTCTTCACCGGGACGTTCTACTCCATATATTGCTAACAGAACATGTGTTTTCAGCATTTGTTCGGCTTCTCTGAATTACATTATTAGATTAATATAAGCTATCAAAGCTTATTAAATGAGATTAGTTTATAATAAAATGCTAATGAATTTCGAAATCTATGCACAGAAAATGCAACAAGAACCAGAAAAAATGGATATCACGATTTCTTTATAACTTACTTCATATACTTCTCTCGCACTTCAAGTTTATTCTTCTGTTTTGATGCTCGAAAAGTATCAATTGTTGTATGCAGTTGCATATAGCTCACATTACCATTCGACTCTCTAGAACATTAGATATCCCATAAGTGTTAACATAAATTTTGTAAAGATAAATTACGTGACACTATTTATCATCATTTTTTAGTTTGAAAAAATCTGAAAATCGTGACTAAATTCTAATCATATCATATTTTTCCCAAACTTTTCAACAAATTTTTATGAAAAATTGGAAAAATATACATAAAATTATTCGTAATAACTAAAATTTAGTTGAATTATTAACGTGAAATCATTACAAAATTATATTTAACAGAATCATTTCTGTAATAGAAGAAGTTATGAATATTTAGTTGATAAATAATTCATCGTAATAATAATTAGTATTTCATTTTATTCTTTCTATTTGTAATTTATGTGTTATTAGCTTTTATATTTTTTAAAATGAATTTTGGCAATTTAGTAATGTCTAAACTTGTACTGCACAAACCTAATAAGTTACTCTATTTTTCTCAGTTATCGCTTTGGTAACAGTAATGAAGTTTTGTCTTACTGAGTGATCTAGAGAACTATTACTATTATCCTGGCAAGTTAAATAAGAAACTAGGGTATACATCCTATAATTTAAAATACAATACTAATTGGAGACGCGCAGAAGAAGTGTCTCTAGCTATTGAGCGCATTACGCCTACCATTCACGACTTATCTTTGATCGTAGAAGTAGAATGGGAATGAGAATTAGTAATTTTCTAGAAATATCAAAGAAGGTAGGTAAATTGTTAATAGGTAAACACAGAATGCTGTCCAGGAATATGAAATCGGAAAATTTCTAGCAAATATAGACAGCTACCGAAAAAAAACAACTAATCAGGCCTTAAAATCACAACAACAACAACACTTACTGGATGTACTGTACAAGTATCATAGTGAGTCTCATAAGTGTAGCTCAACTCCTTTTGTGGTTGTAGCTTGGAACAGTGTTTAAAATATTACAGAATTCCTATTAAGTCACTCTGTCATATCGTCAGAAATATATTTAGTTCTATTTTGATTGTATATGCTCATAAAAACAACTATACAACAAATGACAAATAACTTGTAGTAATAAGTATAGCTACTCATCCTAGTACTCACTTGGAAAATAAAGTGAACAGTCTTGATGATCCAGAGAAATTTGCTTTCTGCTATAGATATTTTTTAAAAACTGAGAAACGACATTTTTTCTGTACGGAGTGCGCTATATATCTAAATTATTTAAATACTATGTTCAGAGTTATAACGACAGATGGGGGGTGAGCTACACTTATGAAATGTACTATGTATTATGGTCATATAAAATAGTAACATTCTAAGTTTTGCAAATACCGATTATTCTGTTTATCCAATTTTAAGAGAAACGACTGGATATGGAACTGTATTTATAACTCTCAGTGAAGTATATTATAAATAATAGTAACCGAATCTCATGAATACATCCTGTTGGTATATTCAAGTTTTGCTGACCTTTGATCCTTTTAACTACTAGCAAATATAAGTGATATGTCTATAAACAAAAACATACAACTCACCGATTCATTAGATTCTATCTCATCTCAAATCCAAACCATAGAAAGTAAGAAAAATGAATCATAACTTAAAATCAGTAATTCTATTGCTTCAAACAAAAATACTGTACAATATACTTTTTACAATCATAGTATATATTCAGTTTAAATAAAAATAATTCATGAAAAACGGAAAAAAACTCACTTAACCACGTATGTGTTTGCAATGTTCCTGACAACAAATTGTTCAAGAGTGATTCTCATTGCATCATAACCTCGTGCAGGTGTTTCCCTACCACTTCCCCGATGAACGCGCAAGCGAGGGTGCACTTCAAACCTATGAATAATATGTAAAAATAGAGTCAGGTTCCATTAAAAAAGTAAGAGAAACAAATTAACAGAATGACCTTCATGTCCTACCAAATTTGCTCTTGAACCTGACAGGCAAAATATCCAGGTGCAAAGGTGAAACGTGCTATGTGATCAATATGGGAATCTAACTCTTGTTCATCAGATACTAAAGCAGGTTTAATGAATAATTGTTAAATTTGCAGCCAATATTATAATATGATTATTCTAAACCAGAAGAATATGGCTTTAAAAAGTAACCGAAAAAATAGCATTTTTAAAGAAAAAAAACCAGCATTCAAGAATAACTTACACTAATATTTGAAAATAGTAGAAACAAACCGGATGATGAAGGACTCCTATCAAATGAATTTTCCCTAGGGCACATGGGAGATGGCATATTCTCCTTAGTATGTGTCATGAGAAGTGGATCACATTCTCGTAGCTCATACATACGATTTAGTAACAGTTCCTTTAATAGATGTATACAACACAATTAGTCTTACTCGTATTGAATTCTGATTTAAATAGATTAAAAATCTAAATCTAGTATGTAGTTCCTGCTAATTTATTTGCACCTATCAGTCTATTTTTTTATTTGCATTATGAATAATGAAGCAAAGACTCATCTCATTTTTGTTTATTGCTATTTTAGTAGTTTTATTAATCAATTATTCAAGTTTACACAGCTCTAAATTAGATCCAAAGGCCACTTTTATTAATCACTGTTTGTCTAGATTAATAAACTATTACTATTATTATTGTAGGCGATTAATTAGCATATTATGAAATTAGTATGCTGGCAACAAATACAGTGCAAATATAAATTAGCATATGTATATAAGCCTTAGTGATAAGTGATAGGCGTGACCTAATCAGCTTTGTACTTTGGCTAATAAACGATTCCCTCAACAATCTAAATCTATAACAACTGGCGATCAACAAACGAGCTAGTAGTTCTCAACAAAATCTTAGATCAACAGGGAGAGAGGTTTATGCTGCAACATGCACAACTGTTAGAACGATTGAAGCAGTACGAATAGCAACTGATTGTGAAGCTAGTGAAGATTCTATTTGTCTGGAGGCGGGCCTTACTTTTAAAAAGTGGATATCATGTTTTTATGACGTATGGGTATAGAGGGTTCCGTACTCAAACCCGATGATCGCAGGAAAGCTGGACTCCATCTTGCCCCAGAAGACAACCGAAATGGCTTTAGAAGAGGCTAGGAAAACTCTGAACATCCTGAACACCATTTGAGAAAAACTACTGATTTTAGCCGTCGTCACGATACATTTCATATATGCAAGAAGCCTAATGATGATTACCACACTTATGCGGCGATTGTAAACGGATAGTGTGAGAACACTAAGCTCAAGGAAATGAATGAGGATGATTTTAAGTCTTATTTTTTGATATGTGTTATTCCGTAGGGATCGAGGTAACAAACTACGATTCATCAACGTCCCTCATAGCAACCTATTCGAACGTTTATGAGTAGACGTTGGGATACTTTATTCGAAAGAAAGCTTTCTTACTGCTAAACTCAGATATTAGGCCGAGCTTAATCATGGGAAGACCCACTCCGTTTGCCACGCAGGTAGCGGTGGATAAAGAAATCGATTGTTTTATCCAAGGTGAAATTATCTCTCGTGGATCACTTAAACTGGGCAGCATCGATTTTAGCAATCAAGAAGAAAAACTGAGAGGTCCGACTATGCGCTGACTTTTCAACCGGCCTCAATGACAGTCCGTAATTGCCTCGTCACCCCTTACTAACATCAGACAAAGTATTCACACGCTTAAATAGAAGAACCTTAATGTTACAGATCGACTTCACAGACGCATAGTTACAGATGGAAGTGGAGGAACGTCTTATAGAACTGCCTACAATAGCTATATATCGAGGATTAATTCGATATAATCGTGTCTTTCGGCATTAAGTTGGCGCTGAGTATTTTTCAACAGATTATGGACTCCATTATCTGTGGACTAAAAGGAACAATCTCGTATCTTGACGACACTGTTGTCACGAGACATTCCAAAAGGTTGTGCTACCAATGTTAAAAACCATTTCCAAAGGATCCAAGAGTATGAGTCCCGTATCCGTCTAGAGAAATACTACTTCGCGCAACCTGAGATTAAGTGTTTAGGATTCATAATAGACCATAAAGAAAATCGTCCAAATCTAGAGAATGTGAATATCATCAAAATACTATCACCCAAAAATATCGGTAAGCTACAAATTTTTTGGAAATAATTACTTATCATAGGTCCTTTGTTAATAAGATGCGTCAAATAAGAGCACCGTTAGATGCCTTTTAAAGGAAAGGTATTAAGTTTGAATGGTCTAGAGAATGCCAGAATGCATTCACAACGCTAAAAAGCGTGCTAAAATCGGGCCTCCTTGCAACGAATATCCAATATTTATTATATTTTAATTTATATTACAATGTGAAGTATGGAACTTCTTCGATATAATTCAAATTCGAATCGTTTACAATAATCTTTCTATTATATTTTAACGATACTAGAATCCTATTGCATAAACATTTATTATACCATTAAAAGTTTGTGAGATGTGATAGCCCGCCTAACAATGCTTGTCAACTATATATAAGCAGACCACTCACAATCCGTAAAGCTTGGAACAGACGGTGTCCTTTCCAATATTACTTTGTTTTTATTGTTTGTATTTGGTCTTATTTCTATAAATTATTTCAAAGAAATTCCTATGCATCTCTCTCTAACCGGAATCAGAGCAAATAAACCATTAAATTAAGTGCTGTACCTGGTTGATTATGCGAACCATTTGACGACATCTTCGACAAACAAGTTCATAAATACGTCTGTGACGACCATTCTCTCTTAAAAAAATAAATAAGATATTAAAACAAACGAAATATACATTAACAAACCTTTGGCAAAATTGTAGCTTGATTTTCTCATCAATACTAAGAATGACCCAGAAGTCAAATAAGGCATCTTTACAAAACATTCCTGCACTTCCCTCGTAATCTTTAACGTCTTGTTCCGATTTACTATAATTTTTCATAATTTTGAAATGAATTTATTAACTTTATTTAACTCACAACTACCTTCGTGAGGTAAGTATTCCATGTTCAACGATACAGTCCTCGCTATGCACTTCTTGTGTACCATTTTGTATTTTAGAATCCTTCTAAAGCAAAATATGATTTAACTATAGCTATTAAGCATATATACAATAAATCAATACTTACAGATTGTACAGAATTTTTTCTACTCATGGGACCTCGAACATATCGTTCAAAAAGCAGATGGTCTTCCACCGGAAAATAGTACTTTCACGTTCATAAGTCTATGCAAGAGTTTTGGAGTTGTTTTAAGCGCTTTGCTATTCAAAACTCAAATTCCAGTCTCTCAACCTGTTTATAGTGATTATAATTGTAGTTTATAAAAAGTTATATGGTAAAGTGGTAAATGCAACTTCACAAAACAATAGTGAGCGCGATGAACAAACAAATGCTGCATATTTGCCACTATACTTCCAATAAATTCCGACAAGGGAAAAACAGTGCTAAAGCATGCGAATCAAATCAAGCAACTACACATATTGGTTTCGACGTTTAAAAGCCGGTGATTGTGATGTTAGTGACCGACAACGCTCTGGAATATCAGGAACGTTGAACACCAATTCTCTGCAAGCATTGCTGGATGAAAATAAAGGGAAACTAGTTGAACAGGTGTGAGTTGATTAATCAACAGTTTTGAGACGGCTGTATGAGTTAGAAGAACCTCTGGAGTTTGGAAAGTGGGTACCGTATGAACTCTCCAACAACAGCATTGGTCGCCATCTCAACATACATTTCATTACTTGCTAGGCAATGTAGAGAGGACTTCTTGTGGAAAATTGTTACTTGCAATAAAAAGTGAACCGGGTACAAACAACCTAAACGCACATTAGGTAGATCCTAGCCAGCCATCAACGTCAACGGCAGCACCAAACATCCACGCCAAAAAAACGTTATTCTATGCACCTAGTAAGATAAGGGTACTGTTTTATTAGCTCCTTCAACTGGATGAAACTATTACTGCTAAGCAGTACGGTTGTTAACTAATTTTGATTGACATAATAGAGTAAAAAAGACCATTTACTGAACAAGGAAGTCGGAAAGTGCAAGACAACGCTGCTTTCAAGATGTGGATGAGGTACCCAAATGGACCGATGAATTCATTGCTTTTCGTGAAGAAACCCAAATTTTGGCGGCAGGTCATAGAAAGCGAGAACAAATCTCTTGATTTAAGTGTATTTTATACTATAAAAACAAAGCAGAAACTTGGAGTAAAAAAGACCAAAACTTTTGCATACACCTAATATTATCAACAAAAACAACTTAAAAAAGTAGCATATTTCTGAAAATCACAGTATCATTACATATTACTAAGATTTCTCCACTTAACTAACATAAATTTTCTTTTGTTAATGTGTCCATAATCTCGAAAAAAATATGCGGAAATTCTCGACCCTATTATCGCAAAGAAATTATTTCTACTTTTAGACCGTTTTTAATTTTAATTTCATCAAAATTCAGTGTTACTTTATAAATATTAAAAATCAAACGTAAAAGTGTGCAAATAGTGATCTGCACCTGACAACAGTAGTACATATTTGATTTTCCAGCACGTCGTAAAACACAGTAATCCACCTTCATATTATCAAGACGATGCTGAATACTCGAAAGTTAAAGATGAAATTAAATCTAGAATAGTGAAGCAAATATTCAAGCATAACTTATACTATGATGCTTATATCTTAAGAACTGAGGTGACCATGGATTTTTGGATGTGATTGTAACAAACCTTTAACCTTTCAAGAGCTTCATTTGATTGAATGACCAGTGAGAGTTCGAGCAAGCATGAATCCATATCTCCACTTTTACCATATAACTTACACTAAAACAGCTGTTTCTAGGAATATTAACGAAAAATAATTAAATGGATTTCTTTGTTACCGTTCCTAATATTTCTTATACAGGCTTCCTCACTTCTCTATCCCTCCCTTCTTCTTTGTCTATATATTCAGATATTTTTGCCAGTTTCTCTTCGCTAACAATTTTCCTCCGACTATCCATAAGCACTGTTTCCAGTTCAACCAATCGATTCATCCAATTTAAAAGACTGGAGATAACAAATCGTTCCTGCAAACATCATGACAAATATTTATCTATATAAACTACAATTTTCATAAAATGTAAGGTAAGTCTTTATAGATTATTTTTTGTTCAATAACATTTTGATAATAATGGCGATCAGTAATTGTTATAAAGTTGATATAATATAGAGTAGCATTTAAAGTTTTAATAAAGTTTTAATAAAGTTTACTCTAACATACTCTATTCGGAAGTTTTTCCAAAAAACGTTGGCATCTCACTGTTTGTGTTTCACCATAACTATGTTCACTTAAATTTCTGAGATCATCATCATCGTGATCAGATGAAGGCCAAGTCATCACGTAAAGGTAGAGCTTGACGCAAACTTTGCTCACATCTAAAATTACCATGTTTCTAGTACACATGGTCTGAAAACAAAAAAAATATCTGTCCTTTGGTCCCACTCCAATAATTGTAGTCAAAGCCATACTTTATATGTAAATTACGTCGTGGTCTACACTAGAGTTGATATTCCAATAGATTAATTATGTTATTCTCAGATATAGAATTTTCAGATATCCAGTCTTTATTAACACTCAGGTTTAGAAATCTTCAGATTTTCAAACGTCTTCAATTATTTTTTTATATTAGAATAATTCTAGCAGAGGCAACTATTTCGATTTAAATTAAACGATACCTTCTAAACCATAACGTTTGACAAGAATTAAATGTAATAAATTTAAGGAAACAAAATTAATTAAGCAGTTTAATGTTAAATACATTAGTGCTTAGGCTAATAGTTAATAACTAAATTTTGGGGCAGCTTAGAATCGAGGTTCTTCTATGAGAATAAAACTAAGTCTGCTGTAACCAGTAGGTTGCCACTGTTTACATTCAAAGGATGATTCAGGTGGAATTGAGTATAAACGCTTCTAAGATTGTCCACAGAATAAATTCCTTATCACTAAAAGTTATGTGACTCTACTGAAAGACCGAGAGCTCCGTTACAATAAATCGAAGTATTTCTTAATAAGAATGCAATTTCGATTATCTACGTCACAGATCCCATCCTGGGTATAAACTTGCTACACATTACAGATCAACCATTCAATTTTTGAATTCTATCAAATATCTCGGTTTACATATATATAATTCAGACATAAGAGCACAACCATATTTTCACCAAAAACCCCATTTGATTGTAATCCTTTGTCATTGTGAGAATATTTTACCCGAAGCATTGGACTTGCAGTAATTTACAAATATACTCAAAGAATTAGTCCACTTAATATTATAAGTATAATTCTAATCAAGTTTTGGAGAGGCTTTTTAATAACAAATTTATATAAGTGCAAGAATCAAACTAACCAAAATTTTCCGGTTGATTCTTACTTTCATTCAAAACTTGATGAACACATGTAGGTAAAAATGTAAGTGGAAACGTGTCCATTGACCTATCCGGATAATGCACAGCACAAAGGAAGAAAATAAATAAAGGGACATCTTGAGTAGGATGAGACTAAAACACTGATATATATATATATATATGCAGAACAAGTTAGTACGGGTTACATACGACAAGAATGATCGTTCTTTCATGAGGTAAAAAGATATACTTGTTTGGAAAGTGTATACTTTTATTACAAACTTGTAAACTAGAAAACCTACAATTACACACTTACATTTTGTCGTTTTGTCATCGTATTATTAAGAGCTTGTTTTATTCTGTTTATTCGTCTATTATTTGAATTGATCACATAGTTACCATTATCAACTGTACGTTGACTACCTATATAAGAAAACATGCATTATTTGTTCCTTTTTATCATTACCTTTCATTTCTATGACTCACTTCCTTTTTTTTTACTTAATACATTATCCATTTCTAATGATCGTGGACTGTAAAAAAGTCCATCAAACGTGTCAAATACAGGTAGGTAGCCCTCGTTACTAAAATATAGACTAATACAAAATAGAACAGCTGAGAATAAAATTCAAAAACTAATGTTAAAATTCCTTACTCTAAAGGAGATGGTACATAGTAAAAATAACTAGGTAGCGTAGGAATTGGCTTAAATGTTTTTCCTAAAACATCTGAGAACATTAACTGGTTAGACATTTCACAGCAATAAGGTGACTCATCAAAAGTTGAGGAATTCTGGAATATAATAATTGATCCAATATTATTTTCTATGTATTCACTCTTATATTCACCTATCCTAAGTTTTAATAATAAAAGATTTATATCTCATTTTAACAATTTTATTTGAGTTATGAATTATTACAATAAATCGTATATATGAGGTGGATACGAACATTCCTTAAAGTTAGAGATAAGACCTGTAAAATGCTAGGTATCTCAGTACGCACTATCCACGCTTCCTAAACTGTTAGAAATTGAAAACCCTCAAGAATATGAAATGAAAACTGAAATGCCTCTCATTTTAATAGGTGAGAAAAATTATTAATTTTAAGTGTTTCTCCTCAATGATAACAGATTCATAAGATTAAAAGAATGTCTTGCTCAGACTCATGTTGAAATGGGACAAAACTGCGTTGAAGTAGTGACGAAATGATTATTTGCACAGTAACTTGATTACAGGTTGTGTTTAAGAAAAAGATATTTAATTTGGATGGCTTTAATGATATGAACTTCTACTGGAGATTCATGTAGAAAGAGGTTTCTCCACTCCGCATTTACTGTGAAAAAGCCAACTAAAAGCATCCTTACTTACCAGGCTATGCATATGGGCACAGAATGTTTCGATAGTGCTGGATACACGATCTATTTCTAAACTGATGCAATCACACTTTTCGTCAAGAGCATTGACTATAACGTTCTTATCAACAGGAAAACCTAAATAAATATTTAAATCGACTTGAATATTCAGTTAAATACTCACTAAGCACTATTATATGCGATACGATTAGAAAGTCCACAATAATTACAACAGAAAAGTGATACCGTAAATGTGAAAATCTTAAAATATAGATAGAATTACCTTGTTTGATGGAATCGTGAAGAGCAGCAACACGAGCCTTGTTGATGACGGTCTGAATCAATAGTAATAGTGAAGTTGTATAAACCTCAGTAACAATGGAGTTAAAAATTCAATTCAAAATACTATAACCATAATCGTGATGTCTAAATAATATAAAACAATATCTGAAATGAATTTAAATAAACATAATTTCACCACAATCGGAGAATTAGCATTACAATTGCTATGTATTACCTCATCAATTTGATTAATAACATCGCTCAACTTCCCAGGTCGATAGTTTGCTTTTTGCACCTCAAGGCATCTACTTGCAGAAACCCATTCAAACGGAACATCTGGAATATATGTAATTATAATAAATACTTCGTTTACAAGAGAAATAATAGCTAATGCCATTGTCTTCACTTTGGTCAGTATTTTATGATTATGGATCAAATACATATTTGGGAAAAAACACGGATTTAGATATATTTGATTAACTAACGAACATAAAAGGGCAGTCCAGGATATTAAATATTAAATTCAAAAGATATAGATCTTAAAATAGTAGGGTTTTTTTCCACAAATAGTGCAATATTAAATGAGAAAATATTTACTCCAATCAATCTGTATCTGCCAAATTAATACTTCTTTTCCCAGATGGTCCAAAAAATAATAGCCAAAAATTATTATGAATCAGTATTTTTTTTGTTGTTTTATCTTACCGTCTCAAACATACATGCAGAGCTTTAATCAATAAATATAAAAAATGGCCATAGTATTGCAGTTTAGAACCATTAACTTTATATAATAATATCTAAATAAATGAACCGCTATGGCTATATATCTATCTAGATATTCAAGAATAATACAGCTATAGCATATCTAAGTTGCCGTCTTAGATTCATTGCTAATGGTTTTCTATTATCAATTTAAATATCTGTTGTTGCCGTTTCAAAAAAAAACTCAAAAGTATAAACAAAGAGAGTTTATATATGACTGATACATTGATGGCACTAATGTTTACGTGCAATGCGTAGTTCTCAGTAGAATGGTGGTATAAATGAGTAGCTATAAGAGGGACACTGTATCGATTGTGTGATGGTAATAACGTCACTTCTATTCAGTTATTCAATTCGCACGAGACCCAACCGCTCGCTTGTCTATACAAAACCATTATGATCAGTATGCTGCGTTGGCAGTAAAGTCGCCGCAGTCACACAGATACTGCATGCCATCCAGCGCAAAGAAGACTGTGTAATCCGTCTATTCAAACATTCAGAAATGCTATCGACATTATTTCACTGGAATGTATGAAATCACTTACGATCAATAACTTCTCGTTCTACCGGTGATTCTTTGGTTCGTTCACCCCTTCGGTCCAAAACATAAGCATAGCCTGTCTCCATCCTTTTTGCTAACCCGTATGATAACTTTGGCTCATCACATAAACAGTACAGCATTGGAATACCGCCTAAATTCGCATTTTTAGATATACAAAAAAAAGCGTTTATTACTGTTTATAATGTCACTATTGTATGAACATTCATACAAATTCTGAAGGAACTATAGTTTAGTATTCATATATAAAATGCACACGACTGATTATTGACTACGTAAATCTAAATTAATTCCACTAGAAAGAAATTTAGGTTCTATTTATAACTTTAAATCGAAGTAAATACCTTACCTAAAACTTAAAGTTCAGGTAGGAGATTTAAGATAAATGGAGAACATATTCAGACTTCTAGAGATAATATAACAGAAAATGTGTATGTCTTACCGAAGTCATTAACATTTTTGGCTGATATAGGTATGATTAACAAATTCAGTAACCAAGGAGAATGACAGTACAGGTATACCCTGCACTCCATTTTCATCACTGTAAGAATAGTGAATATCCATAAATGTAACAGCTCATAAAAAAATTCTTTAAGAGATACAAAGAATTAAGGGTTAGAAAATTAGTTTAATTATTATTCTTACCGCTTTCAGGAAGTTCTGGTGCCACTTGGGTCCAGAACATAGCATCATTAACTTGAAACCAATGATCGTAGTACCAACATAGTTCCTTATGAATAGCGTTCAGGAACAAATCAATGCTTGTTTGATTAGATTCCCCTAAACATGAAGACGTAACATACTTTGGTAGAAAGCATTATGGTATAAAGCCTAACCTAAAAATTAGAATAAGTAGACTGTGCCCTAATGTCCCAATCAAGATCCGTTATATAATAACACTTAAAAGTTGGTATACCGTCCACTAACTTAGCCCACAATAGTATTCGGAATTTTGTCACATATTTCTTCATAACAAATTGAAGTTATATTGATTTAATTTAATCTGAGTTACAAGCCCTGATCCTCTTCAAACTTTTTAGCACTACTATACATCTGTTATCACAAAATTCATTCTTTTAACAACGCGAAAAAAAATTATGCAAATTGAACCCGCCTATAAAATCTATTTTTCACAGAAAATGCTTTCCATATAAAGATTGGAATGATTTCTTTTGTCATTTTATTGTTCTTCTTACGGGGGATTGTCTGTAGGTAATGTTTTAATTATCTCCAAAAACTTCCATTACAAATTTAATTACCTGAAGCATATTACATGCGAAACGTTACACCATGTTTAAGATGTCTGGTGCTAGATTACGTAAATTTGGGGATGTGAAAAACCACTCACACATGATTGGTTATACTCCAACAACTAAATTACTTCGTGACTTTACTCCCTACCCTAGCCTGTCATCGTTCTCACTACCAACTCGATACATGTCCTATCGTGTCAATCAATAGATGACCCATTGATAAGCGTCTGCTCAATATCTAAGTACGAAGCATGTAAAGTTAAGCATTGAATATTTGATAATGAAATATTTCAGCAAGCCAATTAAATTCCTCTGTAAATAATCCATAATAGATATAGTTTTCAGTTATTGTCAGATTTACTTTATCTTGTTTCATAGGGTTCACATTATTGTGTCGATACAAAACAAGCCGAACATAGTTGAGGATCAATGTGACAGCTATATAAACACGTCCTATCGCCGATATATATATGAATGAACAGCATACCCTTAACAGCTATATAACAATAACTTATTAAACAGAATATATATTTGTAAACAAAGTTTTTTTTTGTTTTATTTTTAGTTCCGAGAGCAAACCTACCTGAGTATTAATAGAATTAACCAAAAGTGCATTAACGAAATAGCTTGCCTTTTTCTAGAGGCGGTAAAATAACAAGACATCGTTCAGACTTCAATATAAGCTTAGGCAAGTCAAAAGGTTGGTGTACAACATCAACACAACCAGAAACAGACTTCATTACACGAGAAGAATCAAGGTTACTCGAAGCCACCTATAATTTAAAATTTTTATGCAATATTTTTCACTAGTTATCAAAAGAAACCAAAATATATATACATATTTAACCTTGTTTCGAACCTTAAGTGTAACTTGACCAGCCGGGGGTGAATGAGACATACGCAATAATTGGTCGACTGTGAAAAGCACTGAGACTAGTTCATCATCATCAGCAGCCGTTGGACTCTATAAAATTCATCCAAATTCCACTAAATCATGGAAATCAAAAATTCTACCGAATTCTTTTTTTAAGACTTATAGTCCGTACTATTTATAGGCACTGAGATATTTTATTTTGTTTTGTTAATATTATCTTTTTAATCGAATAACTTCATTTAAAAGTAATTTGAGAGTAGACATTTGAAGACGGGTATTTGAGAAATTTCAAAACACATGGAATACCACATTTTAGATAAGCACAGACATTCCGATGAAATGGAGGTGAGAATCTCACTAGCTTCAAGGCAGTGTGATCCAAGCCTCCACTTGATCGTCAATCCACATGAATGTTCAATGATTTACATGTAATAGAAATATACTAAAACTTAAAGTTTTTGATTATACTACGTATTTAGGTGTTCTCTACAATACTGAGGTATACAGGATCAGAAGGAAGTAATAGATCTGGCAATATCAATGAATGCAAGACCAAAACTTCCCACTGATCTGGTATCCAATTATTTTTACTAATGAAATCGAAAAATAGAATGTACATCTAACGTATAGAGCAAATGATTAGCAAACTAGTTAAATTCAGGTTTCATTTTTCTTGTGCCTACAGTATCCTACATTTCGCACCCAAAATATTTGTCACCCCCAAATGATGGTAACAATGAAAAATAGAAGACATAGTATAGACATTGCGTTAGTTGAATGATTGAGCTTTTCTTTTATAATTTACGAAATACCCTAACTAATGTACTAAATAAAACTTAATACGTTCTTTCATAGGTGGATTTTATGGACTAAAAAAACTATACATTTTGGCCTTGTGATTAGTTTTCATTATAAGAAACTAATATGTGCATATAACAAACTATACCAACTATGGCAGCTATCAGTAGGTTTTTCTCATACATTAAACAAATTTACTCATATAAGCGGTTCAGGGTGGCAGTTAGGAAAATAGAATAGTTGATAGCATGATGCTTCCAGGAAGTGAATCATAATTATAGGGTAGAACAGTCAATAAATTTCTAGCTCAACCATGTAAGTATAGACATGGGTGGCAATGGTAACGACAGTGAGCGCTAATGGGGCGGAGCGTAATAATGAATATGCGAAGCGAACGCCTCTCAATGACTGGGACACCGACACGTGGCACGCCATGTAATTCAATTTGCTGACATTTAACAGAACATTGTGAATTACGAACAACTACATTTTAAATGTAGAATAGTTAAAGCATGTAATCGAAAAGTTTTGAAATGTAAAAATTAAAATAATGTAAGTCCCGTTTAAATTTCTAAATCTTAAGTGATCGTTTCTATATTTACCACACCGTGTTTACTCAGTTTTGATAACGAATTTCTAATAGGAAATTTTGATAACACGAAGGTCTAATTTATAATTTTGTAAAGTTCTTTACTGGACTCACTTGAAGAACTTCGCTGCTTAAAACTGCACATGGTTCACGCCACACCTCTGCGATCAATACCATCGGTAACCCTTTGGTAAGGCTTTTATCGGTATCTCTGAAACATAAAATATCTTTTAATTATTTACTAATTATCCATAATTAGTGGTGAAACATACAACAACAACTATCTTATCTTAATTTTACTCGATATCGAAAAAATATGCATGATTAGATAATGATGCTAATACAAACAGAAATCTTAAGAACCATATTTTAATTGTACATGTTTTATGGTAGCAAAAGTTACCCAGATACGTTTAAGCAAATAATTTAACTGTCAAAATTTAATCAAATAAAACTGCGAAAAATTTTAATCAGCCTTAATCCCATAATTACACTATCAATGACTTAAGCTCAGACTAACTTTATGATCACGAATCATAAAAGTCTACTGTTATATTACATTTAGAAACATCCGGCTTTTTTCAAAGATATCTATCACTTATCGATGAAGATTTTTGTTACTACCTTATCTTGTTATTAATCATTATACTCTGTTAATTCTGAAAAAATAGATTGAATTTTTACTCTTTCGTTTATACATGCATATTTAAAATGATAACCATCTCTTTCAACTGTCTATCGCACGGTCATCGATACTTTCGGCATAGATTACGCGAAAACTCAGCGCGGGTATATGCATAATGTTAAAGGCTGTTTTAACATTCCCCTTATAGTACTAAAAACATGAGAAAATGACATGCTAAAACCATATTATAATTATTTTGTAGACTTTACGAGCAAATTGTTTTAACATCACCAACGACTACCTAAAGTTCCCGTAGTTTTTTAGCAAAACAAACATGCATTTCCTACATAAGCTTTAATCTAAAAACTTTGTTTTCTTCGAAGTATTCTAAAAATTGTAAAGAGAAGCCAAAAATAATATCTATTCACACAATACTATCTTTTCTTCTTGCTATCGCAATGTTTACGTTGTTGCTGATCGGGTGCTGTGCATTCAGTTTTAGCAAAACGGCACAGCGATCGCAGCTAAACCGATAATCGGTGCCGATATGCACACTGATACTACCATTCTAACTAGCAATATCTGAATCCTATTCTATTAAAATATTATAACTACAGTTAAATACATGGTAAAAGAAGTAATCGATTCACAAACGAACCTTAGTTTCAAGTATAGCATGATCTCGTATGACACCATAACAAAAATATGTGCGCGTTACTAGTTAAAAACCACTTGCCAATTTAACTATGATTTTGTAAATTGAGAAACATAGTGCAAACAAATCCTACCTTGACAAACTAGGTAATCGCTCGCGATCAATCTCGACTGAAACAAGAGCACGAGTTGGTGGGAATAAAACATACTGTTCAAGAGCAGGACCAGATTGCACATAAACCTGATAACCCGAACATGAAAATTTGTACAATACGAAATCGTTTAAAATAATTGTACGTTACAAGAGACTTTCATTAATTTATCCATACCTGTCTACAGAATCCAACAACATTATAGTCACTCCATGCTATTCGAAAACCTTCCTGCAGTCGTCTTTGCATAAGAACACTTAAAATGTAGGCAGCAGTGGCTTTCCTCATTTTACCCAGTGAAGAATTTAGTTGCGGAAAATTCCATACACGTCTCCTGAACATAAAAGTTCTTTTTTTCACTGATAGGACTATATTTGGAGCCACTAATATTAAGAAAGAACGCACTTTCAATTGTAATTAACGAATGAATTTCGAATAATTCGATATCTGTTAAAATTACAGTTTTGCTCATACATCAACAGAAGCTATATACAGATTAGATAACTTATTTTAATCAGTTTCAGTTTGTGTAAAACTGAGTACTACTAATCATTCTGTTATAATCTTAAAGGGAACTTCTTGTTGCATTATCTATACTCTATGTACTAAATTTTTGCAAAATGTATCGAATAATAATCTAGCAGAACAACTGCTGTTATTATATTCTATCAAATTAAAGAGTAATATTTCACTTGCAGTAAAAATTACTATTACCATACCTGCATACAAGATACTTGCTAATAGCATTGTGTAAGATTAAATGCTTAGTGCATTCGCCACCCTCATCATTAGCAACGCGTACTATCGTCAGAAGATTTTGTGGAATTGACCGATATCTAACCAAAATACGTTCCAATGGTCGGCGGATAATTGACAGTGCTTTCTTCAAAAATAAAAGTAAATTTACTCACAATTTAAGTAGTTCTAATGTGCTAAGCTAATTTAATTTATCTTAAGCTCATCTTACCACATCCATGTCATCAACTTTGAGCCTAAGATCAATAAGTTCTCTCCGAAATGCATCAACAACCTTAAACTCTGTTAGTTTCAAAAAAAATTTATATATAAGAAACTTGTTAAAATAACCGCAAAAAATAATATATTATTAAATAACACCTACGTTCCCTCTGTCTGTGCTACTCATACCACCAAGAAAAGCTATTTTAAGCACAAGGCACGGCGGCTCGAAAGTAACTTTTATCATATAGAAGTAGGCTGGTATACTTTTGTTTTCTCTAAATCAATATATATAGAGAATATAAACAGCACTGCTGTTATAAATTCGTTAAATTGAGAAAAAAGGTAATATTTGAAAGAAACATACTTATATACAAATGTAACGTATATGTGTTTGTGGACAAGACAAAACGAACTATTTGACCTTAGAAGATCATGAAGTTTGTCTTCTGCATAACCGCAGTTTATCTGAATGAGAGATGTGATTAGGCCCCTCAATCATGACGCTAATACTATGTACCTTCACACCGCTTTTGAATTCAAACATATTCCATGGCAGACTTGTACTTCGTAAAACTACACGTTCTGAATGAGTGTGCATCCATTTTTGCCTTAAATGAAGTTATATGCTGTGCGCAAATACACTTTAATACATAATATCCAAGTTGAGAAAGAAAACTGCCCCTACCAAGTTTTATCATCTAAAGAGCATAAAGAACTCCAGAAGCCCACGAAGGAGCGTGTTTTTTCTTCATGAATACTAAATATAATAACTAACATTTCTCACTACGTAATCATTTAAATAGAACGTGCAATTGTTTGGTGATTCAAGAGACTTTGGAGCTAACCTAAGCATAGGTTTCATGTCTTGCATATGGTCTTCAGCATGGAAAATTGGATATTTTGTTGTAACTCCAGGAGGTATGTGGTAAAATGATGGATCCAAATTAAAAGAATGGATGTGCAAAAGAACGCGATCCGCTTCGAGAATACTGTTGAAAATTAATTGATTACAAGCTAACAATAAAATATAAATGTTAAAATAAATTCATTTTAAGTGCCATATGGCTGTTATAAAAATTAACGAAAAAAGTTTTAACCGTGAAAGTTCAGTACTTACTCATCAATAGTTTTCGTCAGAGCCTTTACCAATTTTTGTCTAGAAGGATTTGGATAATGCCTATCAGAAAGTAGATTTGTGAGCTCGTTATTGGGTGCGTGTATTACCAAATCTATTGTCACTTCATCCCTAAAAATAATGACATAAAAAGGGTTGTGAACATTTAAACTTAATTCCCTATAATCGAAAATGAAGTAGATTTTAATAGATCAGCACACTTACTTAATATGAAAATCATAATTCTACAAAATATCAATTTTAAAGTCGATCTTCATGACGTCAAAAAATAAATGTTTGACTTCTTACCAATATAAGAATGTCTACTACATTCTACATGTGAGAATGACAAATATGTTTAAAAGGTATCCTATTTTATCACATTCAAGATTTGAAAATTAACTCAACCTAACTAGTATCTCTTTGGAATCCAAATAAAAATTACCTTTCGCAGTTCTTCGCTGGCCACTTAGCAGTAATAGTATAGTCAATAAACACGAGTGGGCGAAACGGCATACTTAGTTGAATGATGATCCGGGAATTGTTAGAAGAAAGCAGAACTAAAATATATTTTTAAAACCAAAAAATAATAAAACAGATTAATAGAAGTGTAAATTTACCGTATAAATTCAACTCTTACCCTGCTTTAGAGTAAACCCCTCTCTGAGTCGAACATAAAGAATCTCATTAAGGGTACTACTGTACGTTGATCGTATATATCTATGCTTCTTTATATTGCTGAAAAGCATAAATAATAATAAAAGTAAATAAAATACATGGTAAGAACTTACTTTTTATACAAATGAGCAAATGCAGGATTTATTTCGTTGACTAAATTAGTGATATGTACATTATCTTGTAGTGCATTTTGGAAACACCAACAAATTAAGGCTCTGAAATATAAAGTAAATGAAGAAATAACAATGTACTTACAATCCAAATATGCCAAAATTTTACCATATCAGAATCAATACCTGTGAAATGGATTCATAACTTTAAAGCGTTGCTCGTCGTCAACATCACTAGGTAATGGCGCTTGCACCGAATCCATATCTACCCCAATTGAGCAGCGACAGTTTGGAATGTAAGCACCAAACGTAGCCATTGCTAAGAAGTGAAAAAGCTCGCAAGAGGCTACATGACCAAAACATGCCTCGCTACGTGTTCGGCCTTGTAACTGAAATATGTTGCAATTCTCCAAATCAATTTTTAAAAAGGATATAGATCCCGAACGTCCATAGTTCTTCACTGAGAAAATCACAAATCGTCTTAAAATAAACTTATTATTTAGAAACGAAAGTGGCAATTTTTTGAAATAAAATTCCTTAAGACGCTAAAGAAATAATAGCTACCTAATACTGATGACTTTCAATAGATAAAGAAAATCCAAAATTTATATAAGCAACATTTTAGGAAACCACATTACTACTTACCATAGTAAGTTATTGTTGTTTTGAAGAGGAAAATATATAATAAAAACCAATACTTCACAAAGTTATTATTAATAACCTAACTAAATAATTAGCGGATTTAACCTAAAATCTTGGAGCATCAGAACACATCTCTAGTCGTTCTAGTCCTAAGTTTAAAATCAGTGATGCTTAAAACTTGCTAAAATTTGCGTTTTTCTGATCTACTATATCTAACTGCTTATTTTAGAATGCGATGTTTTTAAGCAAAAAATGGAGTAGAAGAGACAGATATTATTTAGTTCTTTTTAAGCAAACCAATACTTCCTGAAACATCCCAGTTATTCATGTCATTAAATATTTTATTAAATACTGCTTAATAACGATCATATTTTTCGGGTCAATTTCACATAACACAAGAATTATCACACATACTTGAATAAACGAACATGACACTGTGTAACTTCGAAGTTGGCTAAGTAGTTGTTGTAGAGCATTTGCATCTGGCATTCCACAAACAGCATCCGTTATAACAATGATATCTGATAATAAAATATTGTTTAACTTAAACTCTAAATTTTTCACTTAATAGGAAGACCAAAACTCTCCATAACACACTTTATCCGCAAGCTATCCCGATGTATACAAATAATATTATGAGTAAATATTTAGCAAAAACTCACTGGACTGTGTATTCTCTGGTAGCATCTGCGTAGCAATTAATCCAAGACGAAGCATAAAGATAAGAGCCCATTCAGGATGCACATAACCATCACATAACGGATCAACTATCGAGTTTTGTTCCGTTCGTTCGGTTAACGCCCTTAAAAATAAATATAATTTATATGAAATTTATGGTAGCCTACTTACCATATGCCCTTGTCATAGTCCATTATATTGGAAGGAGTTTCACGAGGAGAGCAATTCTTAACATTGCCTTTTACGAATTCCTAAATTATTTCTTTATTATAATAATCAAAACTCAGTAACGTTAATGTAGTTGTGAAAACCTAAGCACTTTCCAAATATTATGCAAGTTAGTAAACATTGGCCTAAAATTAAGAATTAGAAATGGAAGAATCCTTGTTTGACTGCTGAAACCAGTTACTAGCAAAATCTCAAACAAGTTTAGAATATTTTAAACAAATTCTAGATAAAGACATCAGCCGGAAACTAATACCACAAACTTGAGTGCTGCTTAATAAAGTGAAGCATAAGTAAATCGAACTGGGAATAAACTGGTACGATTAGACATACCCTATGTACACTTCTCAACTTTCCCCAGTCTTTGAGTATACCCTTAGAAAAGTTATAAAGGTCGAAGAGAACTTTGTTAAATTTCGTGGTAACAATCTTCAAAACGTTCCCAATGTTACTTTCTGTTAACAAAATTCCTTGAGCTAAAACCTATAAAAATAATTCTTGCAAATTCAATTATTATTAGAATTAGAGTTTGAATTAAAGTGAATTCTGTTACAGTTCAACACCATGTTGAAATCATTTTTTTCCGTAAAATAATCAAAAAACTCACCAAGTCTTGCTCAAAAGTTAAAAATGGTATGAACACGCAAACACTTATATATATCTGCGGGCAGAATGTACGACGGGTGCCAGGAATAGTAAACTAGAAGTAGGTTAGCTAAGTAATTCAATATGCATCTAATCCTTTTAATGAATTAATAAATAAACATGATCTCAAGCAACAAAATATGTAAAATCTATATTATAAAAAACCAACACTCCTAGTTACTGATGCCATACTTAATCTAAGGCACTCTAACAATTTTGTATGCAGGCAACAATTAGTCTCTTCATCCTGTAATAAAAGACAAATTCTAAATTTACTTAATAAACCTGAAATTAAACACTAAGTAATTTATTAAAGAGTTGCAATAGATTGCAGTTTTCACTAAACGTCCAATAAATACATAGAAATGAATACATACCGCAACAATTGTGGAAGGGCTAAGATCCAGCACAAATACATGACGATAATATCGCGAAATATAAGTGATCTGTAGAAAAATTGTTATTTATTAATACTACAGCGTCTCACATTTACCACTATTCAATTACTAAATACCTGTGGTAAAAACGCACCTTTGTATCAAGGCATACTTTGAATTCCTCGCCCTCTACAATATCATCGGCAGAGCCACCTTTTGCAATAATTCCGACAACACTCATTTCATTTCCATACATACCCTGAATAATTTAGATTACGAGTTATTAATACTTTCAAAACTTACCCAAAATATACTTTAGAATAGCTAACCTCATTGGGTGACTCTTCAATGCGCACCTTCTCGTTAATATGGTCAAAAAACCAGTGTGCTCGTATATTTCGGGAAACACGAAAATTACGGTGCATAAAAATGAAGATTTCCTCGGCTTCTCGTACAGGAATGTCACATAGATGATCTAATTGTTTTCATTATATGCTGACTACAAATATTATCAAAAATCACAGACCCACCATTAATAGAGTCCATTTATAACGAGTTTAATTATTCACTCTTAAACCATGATTCCCAGAACCTACAATTGAAAAGTTATGAAATATCAAATACATTACTTCGTAAAAATTTATTAACACGGTATTTCGAAACCAATACATACATTATATACAAAACATAAGTATTTAGTCATTCAGTATCAGGCATAAGATACTAATTTATCTAAACACACTGTGCTGTCCTCATTGTGATTTTTAAAAAGAATACAACCTACTTCAACATACTCCAAATTATTTGCCCATATCTACAACTGTACCAATTCAACACGCTGGATATATTAATGCAGAATACGCAACGGTGTATAATAGCGGGAAATTTTTATTTTTAATTTAAAAACAAGTAAATATATTTCTCATAGAAGTGGTAATTTCTTTAAAAATATTGTTTTTGGTAAAATTATTCTTCTGTTATTATTTGCATTTTTATTGCCTTCTTTCGACCATTTGCATGCAACAAAATAAATAAGAAAGTATTTCTGGGTTTCTGTATTCGTATTTATGAATAGTGAGGCTAGATGCATTACTAGACAAATTGACATCATTGTGGTATTTTAGTGTAACGTATAAAAATTGTAAGTGAAACTTATTATTGTGTGTATAAACTAGTTAATAACCGATGATGTAAGTGAACATGCATTGATAAAAGTGTACTATCATCTTTATACTGTAACATTGTTAATGTCCTTACTGTAGAGGATTTTTATTCTTATATCTAATGATTTTAGAAGACTTATGATTTTAAGTGAATCAAAAGAATGGGACCAACCGTTTTATTTTCGAAAACCTCGACCGTGGATTAAGCCATTAATTATCAGGTTTGACAGACTTATTTTTATAAATACATCTAAATATTATTGAGTCAAATGTTTATTTAAGTAGAATTAGTTAACTCTTTTCCATTGTTATCGAAACTAATATTTTGAAATTTTTAATGTAGTTTTTATAGCGCCTCAACACGTAAAAAGAAGATGCGTAATCTGGTGAAGCTGGTTAATTGTCTACCTAAGATTCGTGCTTCTGGTAAACGTAAAGAGAACAACATTAAAAAAGTTAAGAGATCACGAATGTATCCATACTTGCCAAGGTTAAGACTGAGTTCATATTATAATTCCGATTTATTTAGATTATTTTTTATTTTCCAAACTTGACCTAATACAAATTAAAGTAAACATTTTCAGGAATCTTTCTGTAGGCATACAAATGTGGGGTAATTATGAAAAGAAGATAAATATATGGATGAAAGAAACAAGTGTCCAATACCAAAAATACGATGAACTCCTCACTCCAAGTAAACTATTGTCATTGTATTTTCTATGATAAAATATGTGGGAAAATTTTTCAGGTGTTTCATCTTGTAATCCCAAAATAACTTCTAGCATAGCACTTAGCCCAAATTCATTTCTAAATACATCAATTTATGGCAATAACCCATTGAGAGGATATTACACCATATGGCATTTAGATATGATTAAACGAAAACGACGTAAAACAGCCAAAGAGGTAAGACTAGTTATTTTAGTAGTGATAATATCTTTTTATAGATTATAATATATTTGTAGACATTTGACTGCATAGAGCAAACATCAACTAGCCCCTTGGTTGAGCGATCCTTAAATAAGGTTGGTACATCTGAATATAGGATATTGATTATCCAGAGTATTCGTCTCATGAAGAGTTGTTATAAAGAAACGTTCGCTAGTAGATCAAACAGCATATAATGACAATTAGTATGGCTGAAGTTTGATTAAATTTAGCCTCCAAAGGGTGGAATCAGTGGGCCAATTGAAGAAATTACCAAATTGAGCGAGAAAGGCAAACTTACTTTATACAGATGGGCTCGCGCTATGAGCACTTATACCTTAGCAGCTGAGTATGAATCTGGTAAGCATAGCTAATTTTTCTAGGATTTAAAATGTGATATCATTAATAGAGTCATAAATATTTAGGAGAGGACGAAGATCCCGTGGAACTATGGAATAAAACCGTCGGAGATTTCAACAATTCTGTTGTACTTCCCTCTCAATCTTCATCAGGTGAATAACTTAGGAAAAGACGATGGATATTGCTCAGTTTCTTTTCCCATTTAAGTAGTTATGCTATAGTTCATATTAGTGCTAATGATGATGCCTACATACAAATTTCGGAAAGTACTTAATAATTTAGCCGTCCGACCATCTAAATTTATAAAAATGTTTGAAAATTCACCGGCAACATCGACGCGATCACGAACAGCATCCCGAAGGTCCAATAAATAATTTCGAATGATAATTCATATTCAGTATCAATAAAGAAGCTGAAAATATTTATTTATAACAGAAAAGTTATGTACAGTGCAAAAATTCTCTTATTCAACAAAATATTTGCTATAAGCAATTTAATATTTCATAAGAACCGGTTCAATGTCACAGAAAGTTATATAACACAATTTGCAGGAAGTAGTGGAGCTCTTGCATGAAGAATTATTGTAGTACTTTTTTTTAGTATTGCCTAGAAGGGACGGGGGAGTTGATGCTTCTGCATATTATGAAATACTAATTATCACGAACCAAATATGAGAAAGTTGACAGTCTATATGGAATAGATGAGATCTACGAAGTCAAGGTTCACATATGACCACTATCATTGATATTTTAATGTCCCATTCTTGGCTTCTATCCTCTTTCATTGATCGTGATGGAACTTGAAATTCCGGTTCTCATCACTATCGGATATCTTTGAATAGGCAGAATTGCACGTTTCGACTATATAATTATAGGCTTGCTTAGGATTCCAGTCTAAAGTGTTCCATTGAACAAACAATAATGCCACAGGTAACTTCTCTGGCATTACAGAATGATGTGTGATCAACATCTGCAGGGATGGAAAATACTTTTCGCAACTCTGAAAGCAAGATGAATTTCATTTTTACCTATAAGTGCACCTAACACTAATATCTCTAAATCCAACGCAAGTAGAAAGCTGTTATTTTTCAAATTTATTACAACCCCCAAATATTTCGCACTATTATGTGCTCACACGATAAGCTCTTAATCTTGCATATTATGCAAATTTCAAGATTGCATAAGCCACTTGTGCACTTTATTATTATGGAACGCATGGGGAAACAGATTTTCCTATATGGGAAATATTTGAAGTTTTCTAAAAACTCGAGCTACTTGCTGCAGCATCAATATCAGTCAACTTAATCAAAATGGAGAGAAAACCAGATTAGATAAAGCTTTCAAAATAAAAGATGGGTAGTAGAGACGCCAAGCCAATTATCAACAAACCTTTATTCTGTATCCATTCTGGTTTCTAATGATAAGATAGTGTGATATACAAGATATATTATGGGTAGGTGGTACCCTGACACTCAGTGCTAGACATTTTTTCTTCGATTCTGAGTATCTAACCACAAAAGCGCCTTCCGGTCGAGAAAGTAAATTTCGAACGAGAAGCTCTCTGAAAAGTCCGCATTCAAATAAACATGGTCTAAATAAATAAGTCGAGTGGTTATTTAGCATGATTTTTTCACCACACTGCATTCTTCTACTACACCTGTCGATCAATTTAAACTATCTTATGCTCACGTGTTGGCATGCATGGACGGCTTCTTTTATGTCATACAGCTGTTGAGGTGACCTCTGCTCTATTATATATATACCGTCACCCTCACATAATGAGGAAGCAATTATGAAGATTAAAGGATAAGCTGCTTAGTTCACTACCACAATAATAAAGGAACTGGATTATTTCAAACTGTCTAGTTTAGTTCTGTAAGCGCTTTTCAATTATGAGTGAATTTAATGTCGACGGCTTTGACATCCATTAATTTAAAAGATGGACTATTTGAGATTATTATTACTATTGAGGTGGCTAAAATCATAACGGAAATCTCTCTCATTTAATTTCTAGAGCTATAAAAATAGATTTTGATCAGATAAACTTACCTCGCTGGTAGTTTAACAAAGTAGTTGACCTGTTCCAACTGAGCTTCGGTGGAATCATCAACAGGATAAATCCATTCATTTAATTTGTCATCAAAAATTAGCGATGATGGCCTATTATCACTAATCCGTTCTTTATCGTTTTTAGAAATCTGTTCTTCCTGAACAAGCTGAAATAAATGTAAGCATAACTTTTGAACTCTAAATAATTTTTATAAACATTAACTTTTTTGTCCTACCGAGTTTATTCTATTTGACACCAGATGTTCCTTGTCTTGTCTGCTCTCTTTGTGTGGAGGTGACTCAATTGTCGTCAACTGTAACGAAAGTGCATCGATTTAATTTCACTTCATTCAAATAAATAAATAAATTCTTTTTCTGCTTCTTTTTTGTGGTAAGTAGCAATAGATCTTCGTTTGCTCTGTCCCCCGAGAGTAAAGTGGACACCATTGTTATATCACTACCACGACAATTAGACTGCAGTAAGTGCAATTGTAGTTGAGGTCAGTTCGCAGCTATTGCTATGCTAATCAAATTATAAAAGGTATCTCTATAACTTCATTTTTTATTAGTGAATACACTCCATGGCACACTAGACTACTTGTTGAGCACCGCAACAGCCACTTGAACTTCAATAAACAATGCGATATAACATGATGGTTACGTTATACGGAGCAGTGAGGGAAAGAAATGAGATGAAAAATCTGATAAATCATGGGATAGAATGCTGAGTAGTACAACGATTAAACTTTGTAAAATCAAAATATCATAAATAGTCTTATCAAAATTAAGTAGTAAATAGATACTAGAAAATCACTTTTTTATATATAGATTTAGTCTGATTATGACCTAACATTCAAAAATATTTTAAAAGCTTCTCACTAAATTAAACATAATACCATGTTCTTTAGTGTTCCTGTATACTAGATCATGTAAGGAGTGAATTCTACATTCACGAGGTGCACGTTGAGAGTTAGTTAATAAATATATTTGCTAGAACAATCTACCTTTAGCTATACACTAATATAACTGTAGATAATAACATTCAAATTAAATGCAGTTTATTGTTACAAATATGAAATAAGCATATCTGAATGTTTCTCAAGTGCTTGCGCCACACAATCAGTGCATCAAAAAGTGACTCATAAGAACGGATATGGGATGACCTCACCACCATTCAGACCGAGGTCTGCTGATTGCGCAACATTGTTGATCCTAAGTAGATAGTAATTTCACCTCATCCTTATTTTCCACGTATCAATTATGATAATTAGCTGAATAGCTGTTATAGGTTTACAGATCGCTGCAGTTAATGCCAAAATCTAAAGAAATCTGAGTTTGAAGACAAGTACTATATTAAAAAAAGAAAGAATTATGTAGTTAGATGAAATAGGTAAAGAGTCCTAAAGCTACCGACGTTAGTCTACAATATTGTACTCCAGGTAATTATTTTCTTTCTATCATAGGTGTTCTAAAAAGCCACTTCATTGTTTTGCCAATTAAATTTCTCTAAGCAAAACTGAGATACTTAGTTTTTACATTATTCAAATAACTATGAATCATTTAAAAAAACAAATTAATATGTATGGTTATTAAGCAAAACTTGCCAATTTTATTGTATAACCCGCTTTCAATAGAGTAATGTATAAATGAAACGCTATTATATTGTCACCAAAATAAATCATCTCCGGTTTTCTTATTAGAAGAAACAATTACTTAGCTATTTAGATTTAAGTAAAATTGGTACTATTGTTGCTTAACGGTGGTTTCGCTATTGAGTCTTAAAAAGAATGTTCGAATGATATGTGGCTTAAGACATCCGCATCATTTATGGAAGTAAAGTGGTTAAGAATTTATACTATTTTAACATTTCAGTTTAAAAGTGTGGCTGAGATCACTAACCCTCTTATTAACAACAGATGCACTTGAAGAAAGACGATGAATTGCACTAGAGAATACAGCGCTCACTGGGCGACGCCTCCTAAATTTTTACGATATTCTTACGTTCAAATCAATATCTTATCATAATGATTAATACTTAAATAATTTCTCCGATAATTATACTTATAACAAATGTATGCCATAAAAACAGAAATTCAAAAGAATATATATTAAAAACCAAACAATAAACATACCGCTTTGCTTTTGGATCGTCAATGGCGTCTCGCCCCTTCCCTAATATTCTTGACAAAAAAGCTGATGATGATGGTCGCTTATCAGTGGTTGAAATTATGGGAGTCTATAATTTTTTTCAATTTAATGTATTTTCATAACTTGTTCATTTTTAATATAACGGCACTATATAACCGCCAACAGAAACAACACAATGGTGACATTTGAAAATCCACTTATTTTTTACATCTTTTTATTTTTTCGTTTATTTCTTCTCCGGTTTTGCCTTTCCTAATGTGTATAGTGGGGCCACATCATCGCGGCGATGCAATGTAATAGATGGTAAAGAAACAGAAAACTCGACTATTCTCTCGTCCCTGGTATTTTTCAGTTGATATTTCGCGCATATAAAAGCAGGTTTTATATCAGTATTTTTTTATTAGTTATTATTCCCAATCATCAAAAATATCTATTTTTGCTTAAAATGACTAAAGTGATAATGTGTCAAACCACTAATTTAACTGTTCATAAATCTTTCATATTCGCGAAATTGTTACTTTGAACGAAGTTGCAAGCGAAAGTCAAGTACTCTTGGTTCCTTACCACCTTCTGCACTATATCTCGTGACGCGACTCCACTATTTGTAGTCATATATATGTAACAGAGTTAGTGTTTTATACCTCTACTAGAAAAATAGAACTGTTTGTTGTTTAAGAGAATTGGTAACGGCTATAGGATAGGATCGTAAATTCGCGGTGCTTTTGCGCCGATCCACCTGCTAGTTAGATTGAGTTACGCTGCGGTTGTAAACAAGGATTATAGTGTCTATCACAGGAAATACCGCCTAATATTGTATAATAACTTGAACTTAAATTTAAAAAGAGTGAGAGAGAAACAATGATATAGACGGTTTTCTAGGATAGCTTCATAAAATTCAACTCATTAGTTCACATATACATGTGAATTTATTCCCTTTACTTACATTAGTAGGTGTATTATGAGCCATTGGTTTCAGAGTTGTACCTTGTCCTGTAAGAAGAGCCGCCTGGAATGCGTTCCCCAACACAGATTCGATCTCTTCAACCTAAAAGTATTTATCACTTAAAATTATTTCATATGTAAAATAGGGTTAACAGCCAGTGAATGCATTTGCTATTAAGTCACAGTGATTTGAAAGGCTCCATCCAATATAGAAATTAAGAAAGACGTTCTAAGTGTAATTCAGCCAGCAAGAGAACAGTTAAGTGTAGCCCCATATTGATTCTTCCGTCTTAGTCCCAGGGTGTTGAGGCACTCAAACGGAGCTACTAGGCGCCAAACGGCGGTCTCGAACGCAATCCATCACTCGTAATGCTATCCGAGTTGCGATCGAACCCCTAATTAAGCAACTGGCTGGCACAGGGCGCCAAATCGGGGTCATCTAGAAGAAGAATCTAAATCAACAGATTATGGTTGGTTACTTCTCAACCACTGATGAAAGTAGGTAGGTTAATGAAAGCAGTTAGGTAGAGTTGTAAATCTCCATTTAACCTTAAAGGATAACTACTTCATAGTTAAAATTCAGTAATGACTGGAAATAATTACCTAATGTGCAAAGTCTCACTAGATCATCTTTCTATAGATAGTTTTTTTTCCGCTACTCTTTAGCAACACTTTGTATTTCAAAGTGATTTTGGCCTTAGATTGTTCCTTTCCATTATAAAGCTTTAGAAACCACTCAGTAAACATAAGGCATGTGATTTTATTGTTTACAAGAGTCATTCATTTATAGGAAACAAAATTAATCTAATACAATGACAGAAATAGCAATTATGACTAAAGCAAAAACAAAAAAACCACACTAAAGATGATGGAATAAATATTTAGGAAATTATGTAAGTGATCAAAAAGAAGTCAAAACTTCAGACAGAACACAAACCGATAATGAAAGTGCTGTCTGCGGATTGACGCCTTGGCTTTTTTCTCTAAACATTTGCCGCGGTGATATAGGAAATAGTTGAGTGGGTTGAACTTGAAGGTTACTCATTAATAAATTTAAAAAGTAGAGATTATTATTTATTATTATACTATGCGTTCCCATTCTTATTCTTCACATAATTTGAGATATCATTATTTTCAAGTTGCTTTATTCTCTTTCGGAGTAATAATCCTTCTCTTGAAGATCGTAAACATGTCGAAACCATTTGTTAGAATATAAAACATTCAAGGTTGTACACTACGCTCGTTAACATAAAAAGTACCGCGCGTAATAAGCAGACAGTGTGACAGGCGGTGAGGAATGAGTGCAAATTATTTGGAAAGAAAATAGAACAAAACCGACTAAATTAGAGACATACAAGCTTTGGTGTAATACACCAGTAAATTTATAAGAAATCTATACTACAAGAAACAGCTGTCGAAGAATTATATACAAAGAAAGACAATAGTAATGGAGAATTAGTGACACTTTGGTCCCTATTCATTTTTCAGAAACGGAGGTTGGGTGTGACAATTCCTTAAATTTCCTCCATTAATGCGTCTTTTCCCATTGTGTATTCTAACCAACCACGTAACAAAACAACACAGCAGGTAGTCAGTGGATAGATGGATGAATGGAGGCAATGAAATATACTTAAGCGATAGCTGCGTAGATAAGGAGGCAAGTATAACAAAAGACAGACTTAAAAGAGCTATACCAATACAGGCGTAAAGTAAATGCTTGCAAAGATTTTGTAAATTAGTTGCAACTAATGGCAAAAAATCATAAACACATTTTCAGAGTTAAATCGATGAACAAAAACAATTATCAAACCTGGTGTAAGTCTTCTGTTTGAAAAACATGACACTGTCTTCTGTACGTCTGACCAGCGGCCTCCATAGCGGTATAGGCTACCTATAACCATGGTTTCGGATTTCCAACATAAAATTGACGGGGAATTATCGCAAATTATCACATATTTTTATTACCTGTTTGAATTGTGCTCGTCCAATTACACTGCACACGCGACGGAGAGAGTGAGACATAACTAAGTTCTGAAAATTCAACTATTTATAATATTACTTGATTTATTAATTTTGTCTGTTTGAAAAGCTGCTTGTTTCATATATCAATAGCAATCCTTATCTACTCGTCGGCCTTGCCAACCAGCTGGCCACATGTCAAACACAAACCAAATTTTAAACAATAACGGCTTCTCTTAAACGAAGATTTTTTATTTAAACCACATGTCTGTATATATGCGTAATTAACTATCAAACTCGTGTAAGTCGAAAGCTGGTAACAATGGCTAAGGTAAATTTGAACGATATTTCTGACCAGCCCTCCCTAATCGACCTTGCCAATCACCCAGTCCATATGCAGAACATTTCTAATCATAGTGCCATGCTATGCAACATGTGTATTTATCATTGAGGGTCATCTATATGGCAGTCTCCTAACAGAAATCACTCCAAAAAGACAACGTAAAAAACAGAGATTGGAGACAAAAAATAGTGAAATATGCCTACATAAAAGGATGTGTATTGCCATACACCAAAGCTTTGGGAGAGCATTCATCAGAAGTATGACGATAGTTATAACAGAAAGGGACAAGATTGAGAATATAAAAATATAAAAATTAAATTGGAATGTCCCTATGACTTTATTCCACAAATAGTGTATCCCCAACCCCTCAGGCATTGGAATACAATCCCAATTAAAGGCTAAGCAGAATTAGCATATCTAACAACTGTTAATATAAGAACAACACGTATCAAAGTAGGAACTCTGTGAGAAGGTCAGAACCATTTAAGTACAGTAGTAAACATTAGATAGAAGAAGAGTTCAGTGTTAAAATTAAAACATTGTACTTTGGGTGATCCACATTTTTCGTTCTACTGCAGCTTTGGCGAATAGTATTCCTTATTTTTATTATAAGTTAATTAATATTTAAACCCTTGGTAATAGTAAGAGGTTACTATAACTATTCCCAGTTGTCTAATGAGAGCATGCGTAACAATGGACCACACGTTACCAGCGGTACCCTTTGAAGGATTAATCAATTATTTATAGAGTGAACCTATTTAGAGATTAATAACTCCACTCATTCTAAGGAAAGGGAAACAGCCATGTATACTTAATTAGCTTAAATATGAAAACTTACGTCGTTGCAGTGAACTCTCACTCCCATGAGAGAGACGGACAAACAAACTGGTTTAGTATACAGTGAAGGAGAAAATTTCTCAAGCCTAGAAGATATGTACTCTGGCATAGTATTGGAGATTGGAAATGAGCCCAGATACTGAAACAATTTTTATTTTGATAAAATTATTATCTAATAGTTTAAAAAAACATGGTATTGTAAATGCTCATATTACTTTACTATCACTGGATTAACCCCTAAAAGATACCAAAATCTTATGTTACATATCAATATAAAAAAATCCATTAGCGTGAATTTTTAGGAACTAAAAATATAAGTTGTATCTTACGAAATATTGATTCCTTTAACATCAGTGTGTATAAATAAATTTGCTCTTAAATCTCTTGCCCCACGACTTTTAGCTAATACAGACACTCGACCTACACTGCACACCCTTGTTGGCAAAATAAACATTACATGAAGAACCAATTAAGAGGATTTGAACTAGTTTTATTGTGAATGAGATCTGAATATAATATCAATAATGACGAATGTGAAAAAGATGAGGCTTAATGTAATAAAAAATAAGGAAATGGCAGCTATTATGACCCAAAAAATATTGTTAGTGTCAAAGACATCATTTTCACCAAAATACATTTCGCTTCCCCAAACTTATGAAGTTTGGAAAATTATTTAACGCCATAAACTAATATGTTTATGAATCTAAATCTTAACATAAAATCTACTAAACTGCTCTCCATGCCAAACAGGCACCGCTATAGGCGTTTCAAACGCTTGCGGCACATCAGCAACAATAGATTAGGTTGTAAATCTATCTATTCTGAATCTCTAACTGGCTTGTTTATGGCTTTAATATCTGTTAGTGACCTGAACCCGTAAATATATCTCTTTAGTACTTTTAAAACAAAAATGTACATTTTTCTACCTATTTACTAGATCTACGAATGAACAATTTACTACAGATGAGCAACGACTGAATAGTTTGCTAAAAAATAGTAAATACAATTGGGCTAATGAAAAGGAATTGTAAATAGATCACATGAAAATTGTCTCATCACTCTACTGTAAGTTCAGATCAAGAAATATGCGTTTCTCAATGTATTACAACTTATAGTGTACCATATAGCTTTTTGACAAAAGATATAATCTTGTAAGCCTATATTATGATATGCAGAAAATCTTTCAATCAAAGCAGCACATTTAAAATGTTCTCTACAGCAATACATTCTATTTTATAACGTTTATTAATTCTAATAAACTATGCAGAATAAAATTGAACGTATCCATAATCTCCGATTATTCTACAGTATATTTAGCACTGCAAATAAATGTGTGAATAGATTCTTTCTATTCTCCATGATAGGCTATCCAATTACATTTGATCAGCTGCGCCCCTATTCAAAATGTGCAAATGTGACAAATAATTGTTTAGCACTCAGTACAGTCAAACTTTTAGAAAAATATAATTTATAGTTATTTCCCTTGCAAATTAGTGCTTTGTTTCTTCGAAAACACCGAAGTAATATATATTTACAAATCCTTAAAATAAATAAGTAATAAGAAAAGAACAGAATAGATCATACCTTAATATTCCACGATAATGCGAAGTGCGAACGCATGTCTGTATAACTGCAGTCTACTTCCTCTGTAGAGAGATAAGGAGCGAGAACTAAAGATGAGTGAGAATAACCCAATGAGGCGTGGGCGTGGGCGTGGTCCACGGATACTGACTGGCAGTCTGCCATTATCTCGTCGGCCGGACTTGGACCGTTTCGACATAGTGAAATGTCCCCCAAATCGTCTTTGCACTTTTGCCGACCCAAGAGAGTCGAAATAAGCTTAGAGTACATGGAACCTGGAAAATGTTAGATGCGCTTCTCCCTTGGAACAAATGAGTATATATTCGAAAATTAGGCTGCATATAATATCAATAATCCAAATACATATCTGCGAAATGTTCTGATTCTTATTACTTTCCTCTTCCACTTCATAAATCCCAATATTTCACACTAGCACTGGTTTTTCACTTTATCTAAGCACGAGATCCACGAGATAACCGTTACTGTGCCAACACGCTGACTTCGTAGTTTGTTGCGCAATTCTTTCTGAATTGTTTGACCGCCGGATCAAATCAACAAACGTGTTTCGATCAAAAATCGAGCCGCCGTTGACTTGGATACGTAATCCGAAAGCTATTCCTATATAGGGACAAGCACATTCGTTAACCTCTAGAGTACTCTTCTTGTTATCATTAAATAATAAATTATACGTTCTCCTAAACAGCTATCCTAATCCACATGCGTTAAATATATACATTTATAAAGCAGTACTTTCGTTTAAATTTTACATATATACAATATCAATAGAATGTGTTAAAAGTACATTTTAACAATATCATCTTTGTTAGGAGCATTTTTCAAAACGCAAAACTTCTTGCATTATAGTAAATTTTCTATGGTCAGATAAGTGATTCAATAAGTTTAAAAACAAGCAGCTTTGCCGACTCATGTTTTGACTTCTCTGTCAGCTAAAATAAATACTTAAAAGTGGATAAAACGACTCAATTACTGCTGCACACATAAAATCGAGAAATTATAATCTCCTTGAAACTGCCAAATACTTCTCAGGTATTATAGTTCGCAACGAAAGTTTAAATATATTAATGGATACAAATTATTTAGAAAATTAAAATTAGAAGGTCTATTTTAGCCACTTTAGTTACTCCTAGTCTGAAATGTCCATAACTTGTACATATTAAATGATAATAGGCTTGACCGTTATTCGCATAATCTGATAACACAGAAAATAGCAAAGTATACAATCCAATATCAGCTGGAAAAAAACTACCAAATTCCGTTAAGAATGAAGTAATACATTTAAAATATTACGCAAAAAGTAACTTAAGAGTAATTAAATGTAAAATATAGGAATAAATATTTTACTTAGGAAAGAAGTAAGATGTAGAGTTCACCAATAAGCAAAGAATTCAAATAATTGATATGGTGAAAAGTTTATGAGAGAAAAAGAAGAGATATAAAGAGATGAAATTATTTACGTACTGGTAAAAATTACGATAAATTCAAGCATCTTATATTAATGTTATCCACTAATTAATTAATAGGAAAATAAGTGCTAACTAACTATAGAGTAGAAATAATGAAGGAGGAGAAAAACAAAGTTCTAGAGGAAGCAAAGTGAAAATAAAAATTGGGAAAAAACTATTAAGTCCTATTCAGAACTTAGAATATAATTAAATACAAAAATGTGGCCTATACAATATATAGGTTGTGTCTAAAAAATAATTTTCGTAAGAAGTATCTAATGGTAGCTTAGGTATGCGATGGGCAGAACATAAACATCGCCTGAAATTGATATATGTCTTCCCCTCCCTCCCCAAAAAGAACAGGTGTTCCAATAAAGATTGCTGAGAATTACTTACCAAAGGTTCATAAGAGTGGTGAGAATAGAAAGTTTCAAGTGATTTCGAGATAAAGTAGTATTATTTTAGCTATACATATATTAGATCGTGATGTTATTTGGAAATCTCAAAAATTAAATAATTATACCACTTGTGTGTAGACACTGTAATGTAGGGAAGCCCCAAAGTTATATACAGTACACAAAAGTGAATAAAATACGTAGGTAATAAAGTTCTGCAGGTGCAGTTAATTTGAAAAAGCATAACCTTTTTTTTACGATTTTTAAAACAAAAAATAAAATTACTGTCTTGCGTCAATCAATGAAGATTATAGGCTAGCACCTCTATCATACCTTTGGTGATCATCATGACACATTTAAGTTCATTTGTTTCTAATAAACGAATAATTTTGTCACAATAAAAGGTACAGGCGTGTAGAACCTTTGGAAAGAAAACGGCTGAACTTATCAGTCGCCCACATAGTTTACTCTGCGGGCTAGGTCATATACGGTCAATGGTTATCGAGAACTATTTTCAGAAAATATTTCATGATGAATCATAGAAAATAATAGCATACCTAGTAAGGAAAAAGAATATTAGATTGGTTTGAATCTGCACTCGTCTACTTATTTATATAGATTCTACTTTCCCTTCATCACAATCCATCGAAAGACCAACTAAAGTTACCTTAGAGTAATTGTATTTACTACAAATTTGTTTAAAAATAAGATGGCAAAGTGTTCCTGGAAAGTTAGGCGACAATTAATTTCTAAGAAAAATGTATGTTAAAGCTAAGATTATATGCTACAGTAAAATTGAGCAATGTGTAATAAGAGTAATTAGAATAAATAATAATATGGTTACAGGAACAACAAATAAATTAGAAATAATTCTAAGACATATTTGATAACCTTCAACTGATAGGCTAGAAATCGCAGTATAGATTGAGTTAAACATGAAATGCTGAAAAAAATGACAGGTACTACGTACCAAAGTATCTTAAAGAAAAAGAAAAGAACATATAGCGGTTTATCATATAGGCAGATACCCTGATTGAAGTATCGAAATCATAAATATTCTAGGAAGAGAGAAAGTGCCTGATTAGTGGTGGAATGTTGAATTGGCAGCCGTTCAACAGGATATACAAGTGATAGGAATGGGAGCAAAGATAGAAAAGGATTATGTAATGAGAAGAGGCGCAGAGAGGACAAAGAAGGCCGTGCGCCCCGGAAAAGTCGACGACCTATTATCAACTACGATTGAGATTACAGAAGTAGGTAAATAATGATGTTGTACAAAAGTTGTACACAGGAAAGAATAAGAAACGCATAAATTATTAGTTTTTAATTTTACATAGTTGTCGAAAATTACATCCCTTCAATATTTTTAATTTAAACAAACTAGAGGACTATATTTCTGCAAGAAATTTTTTTAAATCCTGAAGAAAACATTACCTCAGAATTTCCAGCAATCACATAGGAGAATATGACAGAAATCCCATATGGACGGGAATAGCATATTGCTGAAATTCGCTACAATGCAATGTGTCCCGTGTTTTTGGCATCAGTCTGCAATATAAACTTAAACAGATCTAATATGCAAGGTAATTCATCAACTAGTGGCAGCTAGATGAGCAGAAGATAAGATACGGTATCGAAGTGCGATAAATACCACCTCTGAGGAATTGCGATGCAAGATGACTGGTATCAGTCTCGACTAGTAGTATATTGCTCTTTTGTATATAAAACCATACAATTCCATAAACTTCCGCAAATACTAGCCACTTCTAATCTAATAATAAACCTACTATCCGGAATTCAAAGATAATAAGTTACGTCAGTTATAATGTATATAAGAGTAATAATATATAGAAGTACTGATCCCTTGAAAATGATGATCATCCCAGGTATTAAAAGCAAAACCTGATTGACAAAAAGATTCTAGTCTTCCTATAATTCCAATTTTTATATAAAATTGATGATTTTCAACTTAGTTTCATTTCACTACAATAGACCATAAAATAATTAAATATATACCGGAAAGAACAATACAAGTAGTGAGACCGAGAATGAACAAGATCAACAATTTGCAGTAATCAACGAACATGCACACAGCACTACAAAGAAAACCAGTTGAAACAAAAAACTACTTCGTCAACATGCAGTGAGTGGTCCCGTTTAATAGTTACAGAAGAATTATGGTTTGTACTCACACAGTACCAAATAGCGCCAAATTCATTTCCTAGGAAATAACCGCGTTAATTTTTAAAAAACAATACCAAATATCATGCGGCGTTACAATATGCCCCATACAATATGGAATACGTTACATAATGATAACTGATCTGTAAAAGTAATTCGAATATAATATTTTAAAAAAGTAGAAAACGATGATCTATTAGAGATGTATGTGGTAAAAACAATATGAAACTAATTTAGCTGTAGGTATGATGAGCTGAATCTTGATATCATTACACTAACTAACCAATAAACTAAAACAATAAATAGTTCCATAAATTCATCTATTAGCTCTTGTGTCGATAGGGTATTCATTGTTATTACCCATCCTAGAACACTTTATATTTTCCTTTTACGGCCTTTCCCTCTAATTCCGCTGGCTCCACTTTTTATATTTCCATTAGTTGCCTTCTTAAGAACAGCCTTTCTTAGTTCTTCCTCTTTAAATTGAGATCCATTTACGGATGCCCGGCTACTATCACTCTCCGGTGTGCAACGAGTGAGTTGAGATCTAAATAATGCCATTCTAAATTTTCAGATAAAACATCACAACAATAGAACTTAATAAGTCAAAAATAATATTACTTGGCTTTTTCGATAGGTACGAACTGTTCTTTCCACGATTTGTCGTAGTGGTAGTCGAATAGCAATTCTTCTCCTACTTGTAATCTTCGCTTCGCGAATACTCCGATACGATGTTCTCCATTTACAATAATTATCTGTATTTAAATAACGTTTGAAACATTAGTATGTCATATAGCAGCAATACTAATAAACATCCCACTTGTGAGTAACAGTTCGAATTATTGTCAGAGTGATTTGCGAAACGTATTAGATTTCCGACACGAGTCGCATCAATAAATTGTTCAGCATTTAAACCTGAACAAAACATGCGAGAAGACAGATAAAACCAAAGTGCAATAACTGAATAATTTATCTGAAAGTAAACTCAAAATATTTCCTATGAAGGATAACTATAATATGAATTAATAGATATAATATATAATTATACTTACTGAAAATATAGCTGGTTCGAAACTTATCGTAAATAACTCCTCTCCGTTCAGCCTCCCACTTTGTTACTACTTCGCCAGTATATTCAGCCACTAGATCACCCTAAAAATTCAATTAATAGATAGTAAAACATTATTAGACATGCTTCACATATAAAATACTTAGTATTTATATTATCCCTAGTTTATTTCTGAATTTTGTAATACTATAGTTTAAAGACGATAATAAAGTAGATAAATGTAATATTTATATTACAGTAAGTTGTTCTACTTTTTTAAAAATTTGCGGCATTACTAAAGGAAACAAGAATATACCTTTTCTGCTTCTTCATCAATAAAACAACCCCACCCAGCGATACCGGATATTCCAACCTAAAAAACTACACATAATTACCAGAAATATGTAATTAAATTATTAGCATAGGATGAAACCATCGCATCTGAAAAATAGCTTCATTACTCAATACGATAAATTGGGTTTCATTTACTCAAGCATCATTTGACATGCCTAGTACCATACATTTTGAAAAGTTCATGGACGTACTTTAAGTTTTTTTTGAAAACCTCTTTGTAGTGATACGTTACGACAGGTATCTGCATTCGGATCAAGATCATCTGGGAAAAAATTGCAGTGTTATATAATACTTAAGACCATACAATAAAACAGAAGAATGCGAAATCCTACCACACTTGCACGATTTACATACATCCGGGTCGCATTCCCATTTCGCATAAAAGCACTGGCACTGTTTTGTACGGCAAGCACCTAAAATCCCAAAAGTACATCAAAATATTATTAAAATCATTTGCAATATTAAAAGCCACTTGCTAAAAAATTTGTAACCTGGTTGACAGCGACATCCAGGGAACTTCATTTTACATTCAGGACCACAACTACAGTATTTATTACAAATACCATTTTTCTGAAAACAGCGGCAGTCTGTACTCGGACCGCAAACGCCTGAGTGCTTGCATGGTACCATCCTTGTACTGTTGTCTACCTAAATAGATAAACTATAAAGATCAAAACTCTTTATAGGTTATAAAAACCTATACCTGTCCCTTTCCATCAGCCCATGTGAAAGAACGAAAAGAACGATGCTTATCACGATCAGATCTATAATTATATACGCTTAGACAACAAAAATTCCAATACCTTAAAATTTAATAAAGACAGTTAAAAGTCCTCACACTTTCTTCATCTCAGGACTAACATCCCTACGTGACCTGGGAAATGTTATCGATAGATGAAAGAGCTAAAGCAATTAAGATATTAACTATTAATGAAAACTATTAAGATTAATACAAAATAATTAATCTGTTATGCACTAGTTGACTTCGAAATAAAAATCCATTTAAAACTATTAAAATATACATTATATGCACCCAATATCTTTAATATAAGACAACCACATCAACTAATATACTGCAGTTCAAGCAGATTTATTTCTTACCTCTTTGCAAGACTTAATAGGGTGTCCAATATCTTGCGTGATCATAACCATATGTCTGGCAACCTCGCAGATATTAACTTTATCAGACGAAATTAGGGTACGAAATATGTTCATCACCGATGGATTTCTGTAAGGTAAAGGTGGTGCAGTTGGTGTTTGACCCGGTACATGTGGTATCAATGGAACCTCGCCATTTGATTCTCGATCAAACGCCAGACGCTAAAATAAAGTATTAATTCTTCTATAATTAGTCTAAAATCATTTTTTTGTTAAATGAATACTTCCCCTTACACCTACTCGAAATTAATTAGCAATATTCCGCATCATGATCGTTCTAAAGTCAGCTGACACTCAACTATAAGATCCTGATACGTTCTACGGAAATTTATTATTCCATAGATAAGAAGCTAGGTAGAACTCGCACCAGTGCCTGCGCCCGTGGGTCATTCATATAGCAGTCAGGTCCACATGGTTCTTCACTGTCAACACGGAGCCCAGGTTTACGCTTCATCCGCATTTTTTCTTCTTCACAAGCGCCTGAAAATTTGAACTAAATTTAAAGTTGGTACACCACCATAAAACCTAAGCTAAATAATATGAACTATTGAATTAGATCTCTGCTATAAATACGTTGGTTCTCAATAATTAGATATACAAACATAATTAATTAAAATGAGGACTATATAGTTTTTCCCTACCATGTAATAAACAGTCGTATTGATGGCATTTTCCGCACATAAGTACACTGACTGAGTGAAATTCGTTATCTTTCCGTGATCGCATCTCTTGAGCGCTTTTTGAAGGCATTCGATCCGGTGCGAAGCGTTCTTCTAGATCGGCTCGACTAGAATGTAAATAAATACACGATGGTACTGACAATACAAAATATGCCTAAGTAAAACTCACGCATATACAAGTTGGCGATGCGATAGTTTGTTAGGAAATAACTTGAAGATTGAATAATAGAAGTGTTCCATTACCTCTACAAATGACATGGAATTTTTGACTAGCTATACTGAGAATCAGTGATATGAAATATATAGATTTATTTAACCATAAAATTTCAATCTACCTGGCGCTTTATCTTCCCACTCAGATTTTAGCGAATCGAGTAAATGAAACATCATGTAGTCGTTGATATATTCACCACATCCTGTATCTGCACCATGAATGCCCTAAACTCTTTTTTTAATTACATGACAAACCTTTTAAATATACTATAAATGGAAATAAAAAGTACTAATCGCTTATATTTTTAATAATATGCAGTTAGCTATTTAAAATTAAGGTTAAACAACCTCATCATACAGCTTCCTTAACTCGTTACAAAATTTTTTATCATCATGATCCTCACTAATGAATGGGATATGAGAAAGACGATGCTCTTCGTCTGCCTAAAAAATCTGTGGCATAAAATTACGTGTAATTTTAAATACACAAAAAATGACTAACATACAATTAGATCAAAAAATTAAATGTATTAGGTAGAACTAACAATAGTTAAAAATTTCCACATACTTTAACATTATATTCTGTGTGCACCCAATAGGCAGTTCGTGGACGCAATTCGACTGCAGGAAGCCAACGTACACCACACCGTTGTGTACTGCCATTTCGCCTATCACTGACCTGAGAAATAACGTTCAATGATGGTTAATCCTATACGCGTTAACATAAATACCTTAGCTGTATCCGCAAATTGTTCTGGATCTTCTTCATGAAGATTCAATGAAACGGGTTGAACATTATTATATGTGTGATACGAACGGATAGGCAGTGAAGCAATAGCTCTTTTAAATTCTGGCTGTAAATTTTTTCAGGTATAATAATATTATCCAAGCACTTATCAATACCACAACTAACATATACCAGTGTCCAAATATAAATATAAAAATAAATAACTGTTGTATATATATCTGATTAGGAAAACATTCCTACATAGTCGTATTGCTAATAAAGCAAATAATTCTCACAGCAGCTTCTTCTTTTATACGTTTTCTATAATGCTCCTGAACTTTACGGAAATGATTCATGACTTTCTCAGTACACTCCTTGAGTAGATACTCATCATATTTTTCATCTTCCTACAACATACATGATTTTTTAAAAATTAAAATTATGAAAATGACAAAAATTATAAACTAGTTTCTCCCATGCATTACCTCATCATCCTCATCATCAATTTCTATAGCTTCCGGCCCATTTTTATCGTGCTTATCATCTTCCCTTGTACGCTTGGATGGTGCAGAATGAACTCTCCTTTTACGTCCTCCACGACTTCGTTGTCCACTAGGACGAGTTGGGCCAGTCACTAATGGTCGAGTTGAAGATGAAGAACTTGTGGTATCTACCTCCTGCATTTTCTAAAAAGGAGAGGTGTTCTTATTTCATCTAAGTATATCATGAAATTCGTGCTTGATAAACAATGGGATGACGTACAAATGTATAGAAACTGACTATTTTTTAGGTATTGCCATTTAATTAATTTGCCACTTTCCTTACGAAAAGCTAATAATTGCATAGTTTAGAAACTATCAAACCTATATTAAAAACACCTAAGTTCTAACATAAATAGCTAGTAAAATTTCCAAAACGTGATGGTGCAAACCTATATTAAGACGCCGATACACTTTAGGCGCGAAAACAGATCAAAGCCGTAGGATATGCATTTTAAAGAAATAAATATAAGATAAAAATCAAATACTACGGATAGATTGTCTAGAAAAAGTCTAGCATAATAAAAACAGCATGAATATTTTTCATAGCCACTAAACTATAAAAAAGACTATAGAAATTACATGAATAAATGATCCCAATTGAAAAAGTTAGGAAACTCATAATCAATATTCATTACGTAAAGACGCCGTATTTAACCTAAGGTTATACAGTGTGATTTTATATAATTAGATAAAATATTTCTATAATATATAAAAATTATCAAGATAGTAAGGTACTATAAATTAAGACATGAATAAAGGCTTACCACATTAACAACTTTACGAGGACGTCCTCTTGGCCTGCTAAATGATGTTGGAGGTGGACTTGATGCAATTGTACCAGCTAACATTGGAGGCTAAACAGATCTAAGATAATTATCTAAAAATATTAGCGAAAGGAATGCTATTCTTCAAAAAGATTCATATAAAACCCTTCCACAAAAAATTGTTTAGTAATCAAGACACTTTAAAATCTAATTTACCAGAGTATCAACTGTGATCCGCTGAATATGGTATGAAGGACGACGCAAACGTTTTGCTGATGTAGATATAACAGAAGGCTGTAAAAATAGTTACTACGTCTAATCAAAGCTGAACCAACGAAATTTAGAAATAAAGCGTATTGCTAAAACTTCCATTTTCCTAGTTAAACTAAGCTCATAAACCAAATATGAAAATACAAAACAAAGAGAATTAAGAATTATGCAATACGAGAAGTAACGTAAATTGACTAACAGAAATAGCATGATTTATTAGTAAATAATTACTACAAGGATTTAACTGTTTGTAGTGATTAAATACTAAACTATTTTCAGCACAAATAGCTAAAATCGACTAAGAATCAATAAATCCTTCACAAGTCAATATGAAAAAATACAGTGCACATTTTGAAAGGTATAAATGCTTACAGATATTCGGCGCTTGATACGGCGCTCCAAAGGAGAAGGCGGCGTCGGTGGGGATGGTGCGCGCTCACGCGAAAAATGTTTTACACGGGATGACTGTAATAAAAGACAATAACATGCAAATTTAGCTTTAATTAATTAACACAAATGAATTTTCTTGTAATTCTATTAAACGCAGAACTATGTAGGGTTCAGCAAAAGACCTGGTTTTTGAACAATCGGGAAAGGTTAATTATAAGTAAAATTACAAAACGGCTAATACGCACAATAAAGCAGAAGGAAAACAACTAAATACTGCCTTAATTTTATCTCAGTGCTGTTGAACTTGTCGTTGCAACAATTAGAAACAATAACTATAAACTACTGCGACCAGATTACTATTAGAGACATTCCTTTTTTTTCCATTACGAATATCTAATTTGAATATTAAATATATTCATACATTAAAGTGATTTTAATATCCAGTAAATAAATGAATGGAGTTGACAAAAAATAAAATAATATCTAAATAAACTTGTAAGAAATTATACCCTTGCTATTATAAAGGTAAAAATATATTAATTCAAAACCACACTATATAGTGCATCTTATGGAGTCAAAATAATTATTTACATCTTTTTGATCTGCAACAGCTGCATTCTTTCTAGGACGACCTCTAGGCCTTTTAAAAGTAGTACCTGATGGAGTAGCACTTGGTTCAGGCACAGGAGCCATACCCAGTTCTACAAATACTTCTCCATTTCAAATGTTTAGTTATAAATGTTAAGAAATTACAAAGCAAAACGATACATACTACGGAAAATGAGAGGAAAAGAACATTACATGGTCGACGGTGGTATTATGACCTCCCTCTACCAGTCGCCCTTTTCGTGCATTTTTCTACTTATTTTGGTTTGGAAAAGTATTGGGAAGTTTAATAGTTAAAGTTGTTTCAGAATACCTTCAATTACAACATGAATCTCATGGTTAAACTTTAAAATGATATATTAAAGGAAGTAGTTATCCGACTAAACAGTTCACACGCTAAGAGATAACAAATGACTTTCTACTTTATTAAAAAATCTCGATTACAGCCATTTTAATATTTTTGAGAAATTTTCATGTTATAAAAGAATATACAATATGATTACACAACTTTGCCAATCTTGAAAGGCGAAGCTAAGCATACATATACGACGATTACTAATTGAACATCTCAGAATAGAATTACTAGACACCATAATAAAAATTTTTAAACATCTGGATTTGATTCACTAAGAAAGATCTCAAAAATATTTACCAAGAACTAAAACCAATAAATTACGCAGTATTTGCGGTGACTACTTAATTCTATACTAAGTGCTGATAATATACATTATATAACAAATAATATTTAAATATATGCATAAATACTTCGGTAAATGATTAGAAAAATTAAACTATGTGTATTTGAGACTCAATACAAGATGAAAACTATAACAACACAGTAAAATGATAGAAAATCTACAGTTTAAGAACTATCCAGATATGCAGATATACGGATATAGCTTAACGCGAATTTATATTTCTTAAAAGTCCAGAAATAACCTGATTCCATAAATAACAAATAATTTAGCACTCATATTCCGAATGTAATATGGAAATTTAACATAAGTGGAAAGATAATTGACTTCACAACAATTGACTAAACAGGAGATAATGCCGCTTCTCCTAGGTTGAGGTACTCGCATATATGTGTTGGCAATTTATTCTGACTGGCTGACAGTTGATGAAATATAGCTTCGGCAGATGTTAGTATATCATCTAATACAAGATGCATCGAAAGATCGTTTACATGCTAAAGAAATGTAAAATTTTGCATATCTCATAGAGATCTATATATAGCATTAGAAGCATAACAATAAAATAAAATCCACATCGATTTTTGAGAAACGTAACTCTTTCCCTAGCATAATAAACTGTCTTCTAAATTATTATTAAAATTATGACTTACGAATAACGATATGTTATTATTATACCTTCAGTATTTCTGTTAGGCCAAACTTGTTATCTATAATCGTATTAACTTGACTATCCAATATAGCAACACAGATTAATAATAGAAAATTTGGGCATGGCTGTGATGTCCAAGTTACCTGAAAGGTTTATATAACTAAAATACCTTTAAAACAAAGATATATTCTAAAATTTGTTTACAAATTGACATAAAAAGTTGGTAGTACCATATTTACCAAATATTTAGTTTTCAAACTAACCTCCCACAATTTGCATGTATCAGCAAAAGAGAATTCACGCTTAAACCAGACAAGTACCCAACGGAAACAAAAGTACATGTCGTCAGATTGATGACTTTCTAGTAAAACAAATAAATATTATTACTGCAGCTAAATTTAAGTCTTAGTTACATCAAAAACACACCTAGATAGTTAGCAAGACGAGGATTAACTATCATTACAAGATCCCTAAGTTGGTTCATCTGCAGTTTTATGAACGCCTGATCTTTTTCGAAATTACGGTGCTAAAATAAAAAATCAAATATAATATATTGAGAACTATGCCTATAAATACTTAAATCTCTAACACCACTATAAATTTACTAGAAGTGAACAACGTATATTTACAATTTTATCCATCAATGCAACGAAACACCAGAATGCATCAACTTCATCCCCCATCACAAATAACAACGGTGAAGCAAAGTCACTCATACCTTGCACGTAACCTGTAATATATATATATATATATAAATTCCGTTTTAACAAAATAAATAAACAAAAATCCGCCAATTTCACTAGAAAATTGTAATAGACTTACCAAGATCAAAATTATACATAACGTATGTCATTAAAATGTCTCGCAACATTGTTAAATTATTGTTTTCTTCTCCCTTGAAAAAATCCAGGGCTCTATCAGTACGAGCAACATCTTTTTCTAAAACTAATTCGTAAAGTGGATTTCAAAACTACGTATTAGTAATTTTCATGGAACACTGCAAAAAAAATTCAAAGGGAATTCCAATAACAAATATAATTTAATCACCGCTAATTTCACATTATTCTACTTTATCAAAAGATGCCTTTAAGTAACATACAGTTTGTTCTCTTCGCTATAAAACCAGTAAATATCAGTTTTCCACCATTTACCATATTCCCCTGTATTATCTTCATTTCAAATAATCATTTTATAGCTACAAAATCATTAATAAAATTTATACCAATTATGATAACCCACCTACAAGTCCTTTTCTCTTACTAAATTTGAAGAAACGACTCTCCTGATCAACAGAGATTGATTGCCATTGAGCCTTCATTCGTTCATACTCCTTAACTAGTAGTATACGCCTCTGAAAATTAATATTAAAAATCTTTATAGGAAATTCATCTCTAAAAATAGACAGAGAAGCAGTATTAAATCTCTACTTCGAGCTTTACCTTTTCAAACTGGCTATTGGACTCTGACCAGATTCTATATCCAAGTAAATACTTCCAAGCTTCCTTACGCAATTCCGAATCTAATCCTATACAATACATTTGGTTACATGAGAATAACAAATTACACATTTTTTAAATTAAAAATAACTACGGACGAGTTATTAGATTTAAAACTAACTATACAATAATATTACCTCCTCTAAATATATTCATTTTGAGATGATGGAGCTTTTGTGGATCAAAGGTTCCATCAGAACACTTAAATTTATCCCAGATTTCCTAAATTAGCTTTAAAGTTTACTCTTAATACACAAGTTATCTTCACACTAAGTTATGAAGCTATAATCAGAATAGAAATATTAAGGCAGAAATTGAACTAAATAAGTTCCTTCTCCGTTGTATAATTTTAGTTGTTGCAAAATATTTAAAATAAATGTACCCGTGAAACAGGTGACTCTCTATAAATTTCTGGACGGGGAGGCAGTTCGAGCTGAGTAACCACCTCAAATTCAAATCCAGCATCAGAATGCACACTAAAATTAGTTTTTTTTTTTAATAAAAAAAAGGAGTGTAGAGAAAAGAATGAGGCTCTATGCTCTGTACCGAAGTCCATTTTCATTTTTTTCCTCATCCTTGAGAGTTAGTTCGCGCATTGCTCGTATTTTCTCTTCTTGACTTACTTCATCCGAATCGAGTAGAGTATTAATAACCTAAATAATATTAATGCAACAAATAACCAAATTTATGGTAGTGATAACGGCAGATAATCCACCCAGAAAGGAAATCGAAAATATCTCCCAAATTTCTGATACGGCTTAGTAAACTCCTTGATTTAAATATTTACTTAAAATAATAATAATAAAACATCTAAAATTATTTCACACAAATATTCTTCATACCTGCTCTTGCACTAACGATGTTATTTTGCCAAAACCAGTCATTGCAGTTGCATATGGGTTTTTCATCAGACGCTGATCAAAAACAACGTTTAAATAAATACTTCATATTTCAAGTGATTTTATGTCATTTCTTAAACCTCTAAAAAATTGGCATGAAGGATAAAATCATTCCTTACTGTTAGTGGTGGGAATACTGAAAATTAATGTAATTAAGGATTTACGTAACATTATCTAATGTAATTAAATGTTCTAACCGAAAGAATGTCATCATTTTGTCCCAGCATGATAACACTTTTTGCTAAAGCCTCCTCTTTCTCGTCCACAACCAGAACTAGATTTGTTTCACGAGCTGATCGACGTAAAGTGATGTACCTATCCCATAACACTTGGTATATTGGTAATTCAAAGCATAAGTACGACGAAATTTAAATATTCAAAGGCTATATTAATTTGGACAAGACTGTACTACATAATACTATGATATAAAACAATGTTACCAACCTTTGTAAAACAGTAATAAAATTTGTTGTGGATTCACTACGGAAATAAAGAGGGATAGCACTTGAACCGTCCTTGCAAATAAAACGAATATATGGGTAGCCCCTCCCTCAAAAATCATTACAACTACAATATTTATACTGCAATTTTTATGTTAGAAAATAGTTATTGAATCAAAATGTATGTACTAATAATAAAGCAAACGTTTAATTCTAGTATTTTCTCATATACAATAAGCATATATAATGCACTACTCTGTCACTGTATAACTTTAAAATTCCAGAATTTAACAGATCATTTATTATTTGCCCCTTATGTCTAAAAGATGCAAAACACTTACCCTCCTTCGGCTCTACATTTCTGAAGCTGCTCAAGTCGTTAACATCGATCGAAAAGTTTAGCTTCAGAAATTCACTGGGAATCTTAAATTGAAAGGATATAAAATAATCGTTTAAATATTAATGAGAAGTATCCTTTTTTAAAAACCAAACATTTGCTCTAAAGGATCACATTAAGAGATAAATTCATAAACGTTGACTTCAAAATGGATAGAATTTTTAGGTGGTTAAAAGCGAATAAGTATGTGACGGGAAAATTTTATTAATTACTTTATCAGGACTTATAGAGGGCGATTTTGAAATTGTTGGTGTCTCTCCCCCTTCACCCGTTAGTACCCAACCAGAAGATTCATTAGATTCATCAGCAGGTGTCCATTCAATGAATACTCCAACAGCCTAGAATATAATAACTGTCCTTAATATTAAACAGCTTATTCTCTCTTCAAAACAGTTCGATTTATAGAATTAGTTAAGTTAAAAAATCCTTCTTCATCCACCAAATCATCAGTAATAATTATAACTCAATTTATAACACCATTACACTGTTTAAATAATATATCATTCAGATATTAACCAAAAGATAGAATATATTAGTATTTACCTTCTCTACTATGCTAAGCGTACCAGAAATAAAATCTTCTAAGTCTTCAGCCACTTTAGCCGCCACACCAGGTATACGCAAAGCAATCTAAATATAATAACAATTTGCTCTCCAAAAAGTGCTTAATAACTGAGTGAAATAAACCCAAAAATAGAAAAGGTATCCTAAAAGATCTGACCTGATCAGGAATCATAGATCGTGTAAGATTGGAAGTTAGAGAATCAAGATTATCTTCTAGATCACGACGATTACTTTCTCTCTTGTTTTTTACGTATTTATATGCTACGTACGGTAACATAAACTGTAATAAATATTCAAAGTAATCATAAATATAGCGAATGAAGGCATTCAAAAATTACACTGTTGAGTAGTATTTTTTTTAAAATTTGGATGGGCGCCTCACATTGCCCAATATAATTAATTCATTTAGTTTGGAAATTAACGGTCATATGCACATATAAATACAAAACAGTAGTCATTATGTATTTAAAAAAATACATATTTCAACAAGATTAGCTTATTTCTAATTTCCAAGCAACATTTTTAAAGAAAGAATTGTTTAGCGATTGGTACGTCAGAAATATAGTAATCAAACGCATACTATCAGATGGAAAGATTTACATGCCTTAAATGGGTTATTCATCTTATTTATTTTTTTACCAGTAAATCTCAATTATAGTGTCTTGATACTCCCAGTGAATACATTTTTACAAGAAACAAATGTCCTGAAGCTTTATTTATTATACTTAGTATTCATCTCATAAATAGTTTAATAAGATTTTCTTTTTACCTAGTTTCATTAATCTTCTACTTGGATTGATACAATTAGTCCAGATATTTGCTTATAATATTACCTCATAATTTACTATTAAAAGGCATTTCTAGAAAATTTCATAAATCTTAGAGTTAATAGAAACAACTGCCCAGTAAGTGGTGACGACTCTAGCTACGTAGTTGTTTAACGATAAGACATGTTCATAAGCTCCGCTCCACTTAGGAAAGTAAATCGTATAAGTTTACAACAGGATCTAACTTCCATAAGCACTTACATATTACTCATAAACTACCCTGCCCAAATATTTAAAATTATAATCTCTACTATTCTAAATGATAATAACACTGAAATTCAACAAAATTCATCGAAGTGCAACTTGGATGGTCCTACCTATACTAAAATAAGTGTAACTACATCACTTGACTAAACCGGGAAATGTTTAGAAATAAAGTTGATAATACATTTAGACATGAATCACATTGTGTATTACGTCCATCACTCCCGCAAATTTTTTCACCGAGTAGATTTTTGCGGAAAGTAGCAAAGCACAGTAAGAAATCTAGTGTAAGATTATCCGTATTTACTGAATCATGTTAGAATATGTTAACCACTATAATGAAGATACAGCCATTGAACGTATGTTTGAATGTTGATCGCTCAGTAAAACATGGTAATCAAGCAGACGCAAATTAGAAAATTCCTCCAACTCTTGCATTTAATATAGCAATTGGTCATCTGCATCAACAAGTGAACTGGTTGTTCTTTAATTACCATGAGCTGCCCCGCTGTGTTGATTCAGAAGCCTGTATATTCAGCTGCTTTCGTAATCGTCATGAGAAACGTGCAGTTGACCACTCTGAACAATGTTTAATATTGTGACTGCTATTACTATCCTGGTTTCTACAATTCTACTCTGTAATAATGCTAAAATTTTACACAGGGTAAGTTCTAAATAGACATACTGTATATTATTTATAGTTTACAAATATGATTGCTTCAGCCTCGTGACTTTCGTTGCTCTAGTATGGTTGTATTTGGGGATAGTTTGTCGGATGATGGAATTGAAGCAGTCGGTGAATCTCATGGATTTCTCAGAAATAGTAATGGACGAATATGGAGCGAATATTTAACGGAAATGCTTCAGTGCGAAAAGGTGAACTTTCTTCTAAGTTTCTATAGCTATAAATATTTCAAATTCTGGCCATTGATACAGTTTAAGAGTTATCTTTGCTATTATTTCCTAGTAGGACTCATTTTAAACAAAAATAATTGTATTCCGACAAATGGCGTACCATTGTATGCAAAACCAGTTATATGATTACTTTATGGATATTATGATAAAGATTTACAACACAAGTAACTTTTTTTAATAGTACGTCAACTACGCATATAGCGGGGCGAAGAGTGGAATAGATAATTTCTATTTCGATGGCTGGTCAGGAGTGGCGTGGCAGGTTGAGAAATATTTGGAGAATTATCCATATTTAAGTGAAGGTACTTTTTCTCGGATGTTTTAGCAATGCGACTCAGTAGGCATTATATTATACTATAAATAGACAATAGAATTAACCATATAAAACATTAGGAAGATTATAAGAACGTTTAATGCATTGTTTCAGAACCTCTAATAATTTTGCAATCTGGTGGTTCAATTGATTTCTTTACGGGAAAGAAGTACGCCGACGAAGTAGTAGAAAATATTCACGGGACAATTACTAATATATCAGAGGTGCCATAGATTCTTCCAATACGTTCATTTTACGTTTTATTATTTTTCAAGTAGGCTCAGGTCAGCATAAATGCACACGAAAACTTTTTAGGTAGTAGCTTTTTGGAGATATGGTTGATTAAAAGATTAATTACTAAGAATTAATCAATTACATTAAAAATTGTACCTACCACTAATTAAGACGATGGAAACGGGAACACTCATCATTCTAACACTTCTTGATCTTAGTTCCGCTCCAGGAGTGAGGACAGCTGAAGAAAGCAAAGAACTTCAAAAGAGATTTGGTGAACTTGTCACTGAAACTAACAGAGTGTGTTTCCTAGTTGTTTACGTAAATGATTTTGTTTTCAAAACAAAAGATATGCATCTTTCCACTTATAGAGCTGTGATAAAAACCTTAAAAGGTAAACAATCGCTGATGATTTTACTTTCAGCAGTTGACTCATATTGTTCTCGATTCCGATCTAGGTGCTCGTCGTCTTCATCCTATGCTTAGAACGCGATTAATAGATATAAACCCAATTGTTATGACCGCAATGCATCAGTTGAATACAACGCAACCATTCACCCACCATTCGGCAGATACAAAGTATGAATAAAGACGATTATTATAAAATAATATAAGCATGTCAATAGATAAACAAACTACTAGAACGACATTCAAAAATAACCTATACTAATTACAGGCTACACTCTGCTTACAGTTACGCCTACCATGACTTATGGAATCCATCAACAATTGTGCATTACGCTATAGCAAAAGAAATAGCAAGACAGTTACAAGATTTATAAGTTATATATGTGCCATATCCTTTAAATTCCATTCACTGGAAACATGTACATATAGCAAAAAATATGCCTGTAGCTTATATAGCGGAAAATAATGTTTATTATATATATCCCGATAAATTAAATAAAGATTAAATTCGATAGCTTAAAATTATTGGTTTAATTGATTTCTTTACGAGAAAGAAGTACGCCGACGAAGTAGTAGAAAATATTCACGGGGCAATAACTAATATACCAGAGGTGCCATAGATTCTTCCAATACGTTCATTTTACGTTTAGTCATAGGCTTAGTCACTGCTTAACAAAAGAGATAATTCACAGTCACAACACGCAATAGTTTACAAGAACGACAAAAAATGTGTGAAGACTATTTACCAAATACCTAAAATGTATGGCAAATAGCATAGTACAGCCTTATTTGACCGCTCCTATCTCTCAAATTCCCATCAATTTTCTCGATACTCGATCGCTTAGTTAACCGCCCATGCCTTTCTTGAAGAATGTGGGAGGAATAGTTCCCGTACGACCTTCCTTAGCGCAGGTTAGCAAATTAATAATTAAAATCTCCTGAATATAATCATTCTATTGATGAATAATAGTGTTCTAAGGATTTCTCAGAAGCATTGTACTTTCAAATTCCACTTTTACTAAGTAGTTCTACTGGATTTACACATGAGCATTTTGCACGAATGTGAAGTTAGACCTTTTTATACAGACTTTGATTCGGAGAACTTGTTGTGCTTTTGTCTTACCTGGAGATGTTAAACTGATCCATCAAGATATTGCTTAGAGTCCTGATCTTAGTGTCTATAGTTGGCAACGTGCATTGATGGAGTAGTTTTTATGACATAAAAACTTCTCAAAAAACTGTTATGGTTTTCTCAGTTGAAGATTGATTCGATTTCTTCTGACGTATGGGAATTCATGATCCTGATGTAGTTTAAAAAGAAGATGTCGAGAGATTTACTAATGCTCCATTATCTTTTTTAGGAGTTATATTTTTCTGGCATATGCATAAGTATGTCAGAATGTGAACGGCATTAATATGAATAACTTAGTGGTATAATTCGTATTTCAAGTTGGGCATTGTTTTTTAAAATTCTGTGTATTCTAAAACGAGCCTGCATAATAAATAAATATCAACCCCAAGAGCATCGAATAGAAATCTGCGCAATACAAAAAATGTCCTTTGGATCCTTGTATTACTTATTGAATATATATTATCATATAAACTTCCCTTCATTTGTGCTCTATATACTTTTAATCTTTTACTTCTTGTTTTACTCGGACGAACCGTATTTCAAGGAAGTATTTCGTGGTTATCGTTTAATCTACAATACTGCTGTTTATTTTTAGAATTTAACAATGTTCATTTAGTTAGTTGTTTACGCAAAATTTTTATCACCTTTCTCACCTATTATTGTTTAGTTCTAATATGGTGAAGTTTTTACTCCATACAATTTTTTCATAAATTAAAATACATTAAAAAACATTTCGGGTATTCATTTGTGCCGGAGAGAGATTAGCACAACTATTCTGAATGGTGATATTACTCTTTTCCACTTTTTTTGTAGTTCATTTGCATTTCACGGAACTTTCCCCGATCCTTATGACATCGATTTCAGGTTTCACCTTGTCGAAGAGTTCAGGAAACGCTCCCTCGCAATTGTAGGTCTTGCGGACCTGAACTTTTAACCAATGCTTCAGGCGTTGAAATACAATATAGATAGTAGCAAACAGTGTAAGCAAAAACTCACTAACAGATGTGTCATTTATACTATAGAATGGTACATATTAGCAAGAAAGTGATACATAAAGTTGAAATTATTATTATTACCTTTTTGTATAATGTCATGTCAAACATTTGGTTGAACTCATCCTCAGTCATGAAGATATCTGCATAGAGAAAAGAATACCCACCGACGTCGCGCGTAAACCTTAATTCTTAAAATAATTTGCAGTATTTTCAGAGAAAATCTGGAAAGTAGATGCATATAGGGAAGCTATTAATTTTTTTACTTCTCCATGCTTCTCATTGAATACGTAGGAACGTATGGTTCATGTCGTCGGATGGATCCTGGTACTCCGTATACACCAAGGTCATTAAACATGGCATAGTTAGTACCCGGAACAAGCAGACTGCATGAAGGAGGCCTTCAAGCAAAGAACTCGAGCTTTATATTCATCTCCATATATTCAATTATTGTGCTTTTAACAAATAGTAGAAAACCAAAACTTTAAAGGAGTGCTAACCTCAGCTGTCCTTGGTGGCCTCTCTGATGATCATATATCCTACAAGGATAGACAAGCAAAGGATATATATTGAAAAGTCGTTCAGCCGTGTTAACTTGTTCTTTTAGAGTATTAAGAGGCATCACGATGTCTTGGAATACCTAGAAAATAAAATTTGAGGTTTTTAGCATAAAATTCTATGATTTAAAGTCATTTAATATGTAAATCACAATGCTATGAAATTTCTTCCTATAAAATTTAGCATTCAGGCTTGTATTTCTAATGGTTTTTCATTAATTTAACCGTATTTACTTCCGTCAAATTAGATAACTAAAATAATTCGTTACTTGTTTCGTAAATGTCATTTTTCTGATGCTTGGAGTTGTAGTGAATTTAAGAAACGCAGGCTTTGGAGGGCACAACCAACCAAACATAGCCCTTAAATAATAATTTAAATATTAAGGTTTAGGAGTCTCTTGGCTAGGTAGAGTGTGTTATTATGTGTACATAAATTAATGAAAATTTGATAAATTCCTACCTAAAATATGGATTATTCCCAAATGGAATCATGCTTTCAAGTACCCAAAAAATAGCTCTGTTATGTCTTAAAAGATACGATTCTAGTGGAATGAACTCTTCTCCTCCATTTGGGAATTGTGCCTCCACGTGTTTGTAGAACCATGGTTTCCACCACCAACCCACATCGTTCACCTACACATTAATCTCTAAACATTGATCAGATAAGTGATTATTGGTTAGTTTATGAACTTAATTAAATCTGTTATTTATCAAATTTCCTACTTGTGGATAATTTTTTCTCTATATTCATACCTTTAAATTAATTAAGTTTTTAAGATTATTAACTTAATATGGCTCTTATACCTTGAACCACTTTTTCCACGTATCAACCTCATCGAAATTTCCGATCATAATTACAGCTTTATCTCTGCTGAAAATGGTTGCCTCCAGAAAATCGGGCAAATTATGGTCCTTGAAATTATAGAGTTCTTTTTGTCATATCTCAGAGTACTAAGCATAATTTCAGACAATTAATTCCCATCAAAGTGAGCAACTTTACGCGACTGACCTTGTCAAGCGCTCCTGATAATTTCATCATCCGGTCACAGTATTCCTCTTGTGAATAGCACTAGAAAAAGTCGTTATCCTCTATAGTAAAAACGCGTACAGTGTTTGCTTTAAACATACAGGAATATATGTCATCTTCAAATAAGGCTTCACTTTAATAATCCTTAATTTGAGAGCAACAAGAAATACGAGAGTTCCATGAGACCTAAATACTTGTTTTAAAATATCCAATGTACCAAAATTCTATATTATAAAAGTAGAGATGTATTCATATTTTCCACAAAAAATAATACAAACGAACCAGGGGAGACAATAAAATAAATCTGCATGCTCATTTTCTGCGGTTACTGTCAGGACATCTCCTGATGCGCTTACTACTTCATACGAAATTATTGTCTCTTGAAAGAGACCAGCCTGTCAAAAATGTATTCCTTTTATCACTTTAATAAATCTTTGATTATTATTAATACCACTTTTTTGCTTACCTTATGAGAATGCGTGGTCATTCCCACACCAAAAGCTAATCCCCCAAGAGTGGCATCTCCCACTTCTAATGTAACAGCCAAAGTGTATCCTCTGCATTAATTTAAACTTAGTTCAACAATTAAATATTAGAACTAGTTGGTAGAAAAACAATTGTTCTAACTATGTTATGACTTAGGTTTCTGCTTAACATTTTGTTAAGAATCTTTTTAGAGAAGACATAGAATGTAACCAAATACATTTCATGCATAATATGGTAAAAGACTTATAAAAATTAAGGTGTGAGTATCAAAAAGTGTGTTGTTCCAACTACGCATAAAGGAATGCAACTTATAGGTGCTGTGATTAAGACATTACTAAGTATTTCCCTTCATACGCTTTAGAGCTGGACAAACATTCAGATGTTTCAATAAGAAATCTGTGCGCTTACTTGGGAATCAAGTACTTGCATATTTCCCTTACAGTGATGTTTGGCTCAACAGTAACTGTGAGATTTTCCTCATCTAGAAATAATACCTCATGGAGATCGATTGCTACTTGGTGGCATGATTTCTGAAAAGAACAAGTTTAATAACTTTAAAGATCCGAGTAATCTCTGAGATTTATTATTTCCATGACTTAATCTATTTTTTCCAGTACTTTAAAAGTAAGATTACTTCATTCTTCCCAAATAGTTGGTATTTTTAGGTGACCAAAACTGTTGGAATGGGTGATGTAAGGTTGCACTATATGGTGCTGTCTACACTTGTGGAAAAGAATTATCTGTTAATATCCATCCTACAGTTAATGCAGACTTTAATTAAATTACCTTATCAAAGAATGTTGTAGAAAGGCTGAGCCAGTTCGGTCGTGCAGTGCACAAAAGTTTCTTTTCTGGCAGCTTTCCGTAAAAAAGAACCTGGAATAAATGTACGATTAAATGTAACAATTAACTCTACATCTTGACACATCTTCATTTCCTAACCTGATCTTGTATTTTCTTCACTCTTTGTTCGTGAGTAGAATGTTTGAAGAGCACTCGGCGGTTGAACCATATGCGAAATTTCATTAATAAATCAAACAGCTAAAATTTAGTAGTTACAGAGGAGTAGAATTTGCTAGTTATTAGTATTTTAATAACTTTCTCTTAGATTTTGAATATAAACACAAAGATTAGCAACCAATTATGTTCGAAAATTTTTTTAAAATAAAGTCATTCAAGTTAGCAACTGGAATTACTAACGAAGCTAGCCGGCAGGCAAAATAATAAAATGACTAGTCCTCTGTTGTCTTCTAGCCAGCGGATTGCATAATTCCTTCCCAAATCCAACCAAGTCTCATTCGAAGTCATTCTGGAAGAAGTTGGCATTGATATAAGAAATTATATCTGATTTATTTAATCTTTTCTAAGTTATTGTAAGATCTATTACGTATTTTATTTGACCTTGAAATTATGCAAATAACCCAACTTTCTGAAAATTAATATGTGGGTGAATCAAAGACACTCATGGTTTCACATAATCTGATTATAATTTTATATTTCAAGAAGTCGAAGAAGAATAAGCATAGTACTTAGTTGTATGGTTATTTGATTGCGTGGCTACTGGTGATCAGGGAATAGACCTTGCTTAGCTTTTTAATTAAGCCTGGTAAGCAAGTAGATGAACTGCGTAGCGGGTAAAGCAATCAGTGGGACGTATGACAATCAAAGATCAACTAGAGCCAGTTCTCCACACTAAATATCGGGTCTTCGACAGTGCCAAGGGCGATAACTGCCCAACTGATAAAATATTAAAGGAATATAGTAGAGATAGCAGAGAAACAGCAGGGAATGGCCTGAATTTCACAAATGCAGAGTTATAGCCACTCATAATTTTGCTAATAATTGAAAGCGCTCATATGTTATTCCCTGCGTACAAGCTTGTGATTTTGCGATAAAACTGAGTATTGAATGTGGTCCTTCAAATAAAATATCTGGTTTTTCGCCACTATTTTAAACTAATTGGCGATGTGTAAAGTGACAGAACACACTTAATTATTTTGTACACTTCACATGTAAGTGTATTTCAGGAGTGTAAAATATGCGTAATAACGTTACTGGATTTTCATTTTCTGCTTGTAAACTGCATAATGCAGGATTATTTTTGCTTATTAACTTAATGCTTCTGGAAATGACGTATGTTAGTTTTTTTTTCCCTATTTGGACACTTAGGAAAATATTGTATAATATCCAATTACTTCTTATTCCTTCATTTGTTTTTGGTTTTAAAGAGTACATATTAAAAAATTAGACAAAAAAATTAAAATTCGAGTCTATTAGGTTTAATTCACTGCTGAGAGATATCTATTGTAGGTTTTAAAATCAAAAATTTGGATCGATTGGCGAGAATTTGATGTCATCAGCACTGTCTGAACTGTTGGTGGTTTTTTTTCGAAAAAAAGAACTTGTTCATAGATACCTGCAAAGAATACATTTCATGCAGCTTTAGCAACTTGCCCATTTAAATTTGATGAGATCATAACGAGGAGAGTTCTACATTGAAAAACGATAAACTCACTAATTTGAAAATGAACCTGTGCAAGATACGCACCTACTGAATATCTTCTTTGAATGATAAATCAAATTATTCGGGCTTATATTCGTATTATTTATCCCGAAAGTCGGTCGACGCTTTTATGAGTCTAGCACCCGCTGCTGCCGTTGTGCATAATATGCCAAAAAATGGAGCAGAGATAAGGAAAAAAGGATGGGTAGTGCTTCTATTTCCATCTAATTGTTTTACAAAAGTGCAAAAGCTATATTTCAATCAAAGCAATGCATGTGGGAACATAAATTTATAGCTCTAGATTTCAGTTGATTAATGGAAGAAATAAGAGCAATAGAATATACAATATATAGATAGGCTGATTTACTGTCACTTACTCGTATTCAGCTCAAGTACATCTCTTGGAGGAACTCGCCTATTTGGAGCCGAGTGATTCTCTGCTCGATTTTAGCATTAGGCGTCGGTCTAATCATCTTTGGTCTGTGAGTAATTTATTTATATTTGATAGGATAAAGACCTGTGAAAATGTAGCTGCTTGCTTAGTGCGTTTGATAGTAAGCGATAGATATATTAATTCTTCATGTAACTTCATATTCCAGAAGTTTTAATCTTATATCATAGTACAGTGTCCTCTGTTAAGTAGATAAATACTTTCTTCGTCATTTTGTACTTCTTATTTGACCTCGCCTGCAATCTTTCTCCACATCTCGTGTTCCAATTCTTGCCAGGTGGAGCTCTAACACTGTCAGTTTTGCGTTCTTTTGTACCTAGGACAGTCATGTCACTTTTCTTTGTAAAGATTGTGTTCATTGGTCATTTCTGCGGCATAAACAATGCCGTGGCTTGTTTAACATTTGCCCTCAAAGGATTATGACGCTATCTTTGAGACGAGTTGTATTTGCACTTTTAACCGGATTAAGCGGTATGCCTCAAATCCTAGATGCAGTACAGAAAATCTCAGTTTCGTCTAACCTCAAAACAATCAACAGATACGACAAGCAACTCTTTGTGGATGGCAGAAAATTAATGACTTAAACACTGTTGTAGAATTGTAGTCTGCTCCCTATGTTGATCATCTTTCCAGAGCAATCAGCTCTTGAAAACCCGTTTTTCAGCATCAGTCAGTCACTTAATTTTTCCTAAATGTGATGAGTTTTTATGGTAGTATGAATAGGCTAATCCGATAGAACCTTCATAGAAAAGTAGATAGAGCTCTAGTCCAACAGGTTCTTCCCTTACATAAACTGTTTACATGTCGTATACTACGGAGTACTTACTTCTTTGAATGTCGGACATTTTCAGCAAAGTGTATTTTGGTTAAATGCGATTAAATTCAGATGGCTGGGAAGAATTTAAAATTGAATCCATGTAAATGTTCTTATGAGACGGTTTCATTGTTTAATATATTCCTAATCATATTAAAATCATTTCAATATTTCTTATGCTTCAATAGTTTTTTGTTTTTGAGAGGCTTAAGCCGTTAGCCTTCGTTCTAGCGTTAAATTGTCACTCACGAAGTGCATTCAAAGAGTAACCATCAGTAGTGAGCAAATAACATGATGTTTAGGATGTATTTAAGTGTGTTTGACCTCTAACCAAGTACTTAAACACCGCATGCTCAACAGCGGGATAAGTAGGTGTGCAATCTTATACCTTAACTAATGGTCTTTATGTCTGCCGCCTCGGTCACTTCCTTTTTGAGAACGTTACCGCACATACCGCTTTACTTTTACTAAACAGTTAAGGTATTTTTCCGAGAGCAAACTAGCAAATTGTATTTTAAAGCATTTGGTTTTACTGAGTTCCGCCTGAAAACGTGTTCGCCTATATCATATTATATAATCTAAACGGATCAAGCATGTGTTTTTGCAAAATGTACTATTAAAAATTGTTTTCTCATCGCTTCCTTTTTATACTCTCTTGTTCGTATGTAATTGAGTACACCATGTTTCAACTGTTGTACTTGTAGCAAAATAAAAGAGGAAATTGGGTTATCTAAAGAGAACTAATATTTCCTTAATTTCTGCTCACTTTGGTCCTTTTATTTACCTACATGGATTTCGTCACTATATTTTGTGCACTAAGGATAACATGCCGTTTTTGGCGTTGATAGTGTAGCGCAGCGTGATGGTTGTGAGGGTGCTTTCACTCCTCTTTTTCCTTCAAACATCTACAATCGCCGAATACTTATGGGGTGACCACACAGGTTTATCGATTCTATTTTTACCATGGAATTCTCTTTCAACTACTTATGGTTAGCAACACAATTCATTTAACTATATAGAATTCCATGTGTTAATTAGAATTAAGTCAATATTTATTGTTTTCATGAAAATTTTGCTATTATGATATAAAATTTCGAATAGAAAGCTTTGATTTGGAAAAATACTGCATTTTTCAATAATATATTCTGTAGGCAGCTTTGTTTTCAACAAGTAAATTACGTGACTTTCTATCTATGACTAAATTTAAGCTAAAGCATAGATTTTTATACCACATACCATATCAGACTTGGAATTAATGAGTCAATTTCAGACGGATGCTGTGGGCATTTCTGTTCATCTCTCATACCACTGCGGCTCCATCTTTGCCTACCTCCCCTGCTACTTTCTCCCCCGGATATATTAAAGCATCTGAATTACTTGCTCAATCCATTAATTTCACGGTAAGACCCTTTTTGTAGTATTAATCTTTATCCTTCTTAATCAAACCTCATGCAATAGCAATTTCTCAGGTTGATCCATGTGACGATTTCTTCGAGTTTTCGTGTGGTAACTGGATTCAAAACCATCCAATTCCAAATCATTCAACTAGTTATTCTCATTTTAGGATGCTATCCGACAATATTTTGACTGAAATGAGAGGTGTCCATAATTTTTTCCTCAAATTTCGCAATAAATTTCACTCTTTCTTATACTTATTTTTAAAATTATCTCTCATTTTGTATATTTTTTAGAATTAATTGAGTCAGAAGTTCCTTCTAAGCCCAAATCAATTAATATCGTCAAGAATTTTTACCGTAAATGTATGGATGAAGAAACAATAAATAAAGTCGGAGCGAAAAGACTGCTTGAAACTATCCAAGTAGATATTTTTTTAAACATTCATGTAACATCTTATCATTAACCTAATCTATGCTTCCATCTATTTAGGGATATTCACAATGGCCATTGATCTTCAAGTTGTGGGATGAGACGAAATTTGATTTATCACTGTTAATAACTAATGTGAGCCTGTATAGAGGCTTGGAGATATTGTTCCGAAGCTACGTTACTACCGATTCAAGGAATGTGTCACGAAAAGTTCTCGAGGTATGACTGTTACTTAAAATTCCAGTATTTCAAATTCTTTACATCTATATGAAAAATATAAGAAAACTGCCACTATTTAATTTATATATTGAGTCTCGAATGTTTCGAGAAGCTCAATGACGAACGTTTGAAAATAACTAATAAATTTTAACTGAAAATTGGAATCCACTGCAGTTCGATCAAGGAAAACTTAGCTTGGGATACGCGACTCGTGAATACTACCTAAATGATAAATATGTTGATAAAGTAGAAGTATACAAGCAGTATCTCATAAAGAAGGTAAGGAGAATAAATAAAGACGTTATAAAAAGTAAATGAATTTTCTGTAGGCAGTACTTCTCACAGAAGACGCTGGACTTGTTGTACATAACGAAACTATCGCGTCAGACATAGACGAAATTATTAATTTCGAAAAGAAATTTGCTCAAATTCTTGTAGCTGATGAAGAAAGAAGAAACTATAGTGAAATGTACAACGTCAGAAAAATAAGTGACTTGGAAGAAAAGATGCCAGTTGTAAGTCTTTGAATTTGTAAACAGTGCTAATGCTGTCCAAATATGTTATTTTATGTTGGTTGATAGAGAAGAAAATATGTTCAATTTGGTTTAAGATTAGGTGGCGTTCGTATTTGGACGCCGGAATGCCACGTGAAAATGATGGTTATCTCGAGTCTGACCCTGATATAATCATCGCAAATCCCAATTACTTTGAGCGGTTGGTAGAATTTATGATGGCTTTATGGATAAGCTAAAATTTACGACTTTTCTAGCCTATCCCAATTGTTAAAAGAGACTGATCTTCGCGTGGTCTGCAACTATATCCTACTTCGTTTCACGGCAGCTTGGTCAATGGAACTTGGCGAGAAATACGAGGACCTTACGCAGGTATTGTACTAGCGAGCGATATTTAAATTCCTATGGGGATATATCTTCGAATTGCATTGTGGACATTCCTTTCCAAGTAATAGTATTTTTGAATATTGACGAAATATATGAATAATTTACCAGAATTTTGCAGGAATTTAATAAAGAATTTTATGGAAAGAAAGAAAAATCACCCCGTTGGAAAGACTGCACATTGATTGTCTCTTATCAAATGATTTATGCTGCTAGCGCTTTGTACGTTAGAAACAAATTTAATGAGGTAGGTCCATTTTTATTCCCTCCATAGTACTTATCGCTTGGAAATATCTGTTGTGTATCAATTTTACATTAAAACTGTGAAGTGCTAGTGAAGATAACACATTACAATAGCCATTTATTCAACTGATGTTGAAAGCGTATGTCCTTTAAGGAGTCCAAGAACGTAACTTTGGATATGGTCAATGATATCGTGGAATCTTTCCGAACTTTGATTATAAATAGCGATTGGATGGACTCCAAAACAAAAGAGGTGGGACAAAAAGAAGTTTATTAAACAAACAAAGCGAGGGGTTAATCTGAAGATCGGTTGGTAAAAGAAACCAAGATCACAAATAACTTTGACCACAGTAGACTTTTTTTAAGGCTGCTCTCGAGAAGGTCACGGAGATGCTTTGCCAAATTGCATACCCTGATTTCATTCTCGACGATGAAAAACTAGACGACTATTACAAAAAGGCATATTTATTTAAATTTGTTCTTAGGATATTACACTTTCTATGCTAGTGTGTGAGAACTATATCTTATTATTTATGATATTTACTGTTGTTTCATTGGAAAACTATCCTTAAGTGTTATAATAATAATTAACGTTTAGGTATTTCTTCTAAATAAAATCCTATTTTATTGGAAAAATGGTTTATAGTATACATGGTTTAAAAAATTTTTTGCAGCTCAACGTTAGTGACGATGATTCTTTTACCACAATAGTTGAAAAACTGAACGAGTGGGACCTTGAGTTTTCTTATTTGGAATTACTAAAGCCAGTCAATAGAAAGGACTTCAACTTTAATTCTGTTGCCGTAAACGCCTTCTATTCTCCTATATCAAATGCCATTAGTTAGTAAACTCTTTTTCTGTTAGATTCTACTTGTAATTTCCTAAAGCTTTCCCGATATTGTTACAGAGTTTCCTGCTGCGATTCTCCAAGCTCCTTTCTTTGATCAAACCTTCCCCAAGTACGTTTTTTACTTGCATAGCGATGATATATTTGTTTGGTGTTCTGTCAAAAATGTTCAATAACTTTGATTTCAGAGCTCTCAATTATGGAGGAATAGGAACTGTTATTGGGCATGAAATCACTCACGGGTTTGATGATAAAGGTGCACCCAATTGTTCCAGAAAATGCTGCTAAAGACGGGCAATTTGTTTATTTGTGCTTGTTGAACTATTTTTTTAGGCCGTCAGTTTGATAAAGTGGGAAACCTTCGTGATTGGTGGGATGGAGATACAATGAAAAAGTTTCTCGATAGAGCCCAGTGCATTATCGATCAATATGGAGAAATCGAGGTGTACCCAACATTTTTTTCAATAATAGACAGTTTGTGGTATATATTGTTTATGTGCATTGTTTTATTCATGGTATTTTAAGGTTCCGAACACTGGTCTTAAGATTAATGGTAAACTGACACAAGGAGAGAACATTGCTGATAATGGAGGAATAAAGCAATCTTTTAGGGTAAGCCAAGCCACCATATATTATTTACTAAACAGAAAGTTTTGGGAGATTAAAGTTCGAAATCGCTTTGAAATTATTGATAATGCAATTGGCTTTCAGGCGTATAAGAAATATTTGGAGAAACATGGGGAAGAAGGAAGAATACCCGGACTAGAGGAATATACTAACGAACAAATGTTTTTCCTTGGATATGCACAGGTATAAGTAAACCATAGCAAAAATACAAAATATGCTGATCTATTTAATGTTATAAGGGAGAAATTTTATACATTATATTCGTAGTTTTTTCATTCACTTATCGTGACTTACTAGAAAATGAGATACGCCTTAGTATCAAAATCATTCTAAATCCAGGTTCTAAAATATAGGTATTACAGGTCTGGTGTGGACATCATACTACTAGCACTCTCATTAACCTCCTGATTTCTGATCAACATACACCTCCGCGTTATAGGTAAGGGTAAAAAAACTCGTAACTAATACCATTCTTTTGAATGTTGTATAGGGCAAAATTATTTGTATTTTTTAATTGCAGAGTGAACCAAGTGTTGGGTAATCAACCAGAGTTTGCTGATGCCTTCAAATGTCCCCTTGGTTCACCCATGAATCCGATAAAGAAATGTGGTGTTTGGTAGAATTGTGAGATCCTTTAGCATTTTCCTCGTAGTTTAGTCTATTTAATTAGGTGTTCTTACCGCTGTAAACGATGTGTTTCAGGAGAATGTGAATTAGATCCAAACACCATTTTGTGTAGTTTTTCTTTTATAGAATAATGTCCAGAATAACAGGTAGTTAGCTTCTTGTATGTGGTTTGGGAACGAATTATTAGGTTTTGGAAAAATCATATTTACGTCAAATAGGCCACTGAAATAGATTCAGTAGGGATCCAATGATAATAGGCGTGAAATTGCGTACTAAATAGGGCTAACATTTTTCGCAATACAAGAGAGCTTATGTTCTCCGAGATTTCCTACTTCTGTACCATTTTTCTCGAAATATGTGATCCACTTTATGGTTGAGTTGGGTATTGTTGTACATGTATATCACATTGATAATTGTTACCGATATGTATATTTCAAAAAGCACATAAACATCAAGACAATACCTTTAATTCATCTTTTAATAGAACAGAAATGTTGTGTTTGTGTCGAAAAGCAACATGGGATGAATTAGATCTCTTGTTAAGACTTGAGCGTGCTTGCATATTCTTCTGAGACTTAATCTCATCAGGTTGGTTATGTCGGTATTTTAAGAGCCCAAACCAGAATCTCTTTCAACATCTTGTTGATAGGGTAATAGGAACCCTAAATAACTCTAGTACACTTAATAGATCGAATAGATAATATAATAAAAGTACCTAGATTCTTCAGAGTAAAGTCATTGCTACGGTTTACCTGCATGCCTTTCTAGATAACTGTTCTAACTATGTAATGATTTTTAGTGATTCTCTCCTACTTTACAGCTTTCTCAGTGGACGATAGTGACAGCTTTTGCCGCCAGATGTCGCACGAGTTTGTTTTCTATAACATTAATTAAACTGGGACCATCTCTAAGTATTTTTATTGCTATCACTGGACTATGAACGATATTGCGTTTATTGTAAATTCCCAAATGGTACGATTCCCTCCCTCAGAGATGCTAAATTGCCGTAGCGGCGAAATTAGCTAAGTAAAGGGCCCTTCTGCTTCAACTCCCTTGTCTTCACATTATATTTGTCCAGAAGTATAATAATAGCAACATGGAAGTATATAATGACAAAAATAATTGAGCAGTTTTTGCTAGAAAGGAAAGCCGTATTATACCAACTTCAAGAATAAGAAATAATTTCTTGCATAGATGGCATGAGCTAGTGTTCACTATACATATGCTTTAAATTTCTTAAATTTTCTAGGGATTTTCTCCTATGGTTATTTCGCATTTAGTTGCTTTACCTAACTTCTAGTATAATTTAACATAACGTACACTTACTTTTGTTTATACTAGTCTATTAGGGCATCCACTCGTATTCATTTGCAACAACATTTTTCGGTATAAACCACAATTTTAGTCAATTAGGATGCTTGATAAATTGCGATGCGGAAGTCGAAAACCGATATTCAATCTGAACCATCCTATTTTGTAATTGGCGTCTAGCCAACAGGATGTTTTTTTCGTCGAGCTCTTCGTGCATACAACGAGTGAAAGGTCAACTATTGATTAGTAAGATTGGTTTTCCATCGCTAGGCCGCGTCTTTCTTTCATCACGTTCCTTTAAAGGTTCTGCTATTCCATGCCAAGAATGCGTTAGTGTTCACACTTCTTCCATTACTGTTCTCTTCACAAATTACAATAGTATGGGAATACCTAAGTTGACAGAACTTAGTTGTTTTGAGAAGTTATGCTTCAACACCTTAATTCTGACCTTCCATCCACCAGTCCTCCAATACGGTCCAACTCTTTCTATGAATGTGCCACATAAGCTTAGGATCATTAATATTATCCTCTGCGGTGTATTCGCTATGATGACTTGGGATCATTGTGATCGCAACCCATTTCCTACAGAGGTGAGTATCAATTACCTATATTCTGCAGGTTTTCTATTAGTTAGCAGGCACTTGACACTAGAACTAATGTGGTAGTCTGTCACTAATGTACACTATGCTAAAGCCTACTAACCGTTATCGCAACATTTGAATCCATCTTTCTAGTTTACCCATTAACGGCTGGAAACTATTGTTTAACGTGCAGTTGGGGTTTACTTACACAAACAACTTTATTCAGTCAATGAGCATTTTACATTACACTTTTACGGACTGACTTATATAACTAGTTGTCCATCTAATCACAATATAATAAATGGTTGTTGATTACGACTTTAGGTTATGTAAATACAGGTAGCTTTATGCTAATTAATCCAAAGGCACGAGTCACCACAAGCAACTGAGCTTGCATGATTGTACGCTGTCCTTAGAATCTTTGGGTAGTGGTTAGTGGTTGTTTACTATAACACCGCTGACAAGTCTTGGTCGGGAAATTTGCTACTGTATGTTACTATGTGCTGCCAAATTTCGAAATTGGGCGGGAATTGCCTATACATAAGTCACCGCGTGCTCTGAGGATGCCATTGTGGGTATTTTCGGGTTGTATTGATTGTGTCCGGGTCCTCTTATACTTGATAGTATTTTCATGCCTATCATCCCCAGTACTGGATGTGTTTCATAGTCATAGAGCAATAACGTATGACTAGATTCACATTCGGTATTGTGGTTGGGACTGTTACACTGTTGTACTGCATAAGGAGTCCTAGTGGTGGTTGGTTCTAGTGATTTCCTGTCTAGCGATATCACAGTACCCAGCTGCGACTAGTGCCTTTTGATCACATGAGATTTTAGTAGTATATACGGTTTTCTTGGGTCGACGTGGTAGTAGGTACCACTAAGTTCGTAGACTAGCGACGTTTAAGCGAGTAAGTGTGAGGTGGTCTTGTTATTTGTAAAGGAATCCAATCAAGCGGAGCTGTACGTTGCATCAGGTTTCGATGTTTAAGAGATGGGATGTATGGATCTGGGAGAGGTAATGGAGGTCAAGATCTAGAAAATGCTTATTTTCAGTATTCAAGTATGGGGCCTTCGTTAGGTTGGAGTTAATAAGAGTGGACTTACTCCAAAGGCAATTAGTCACGGGAAAGTGGGGTATCGCTTATTTTATTGGTCGTCCTGGTTGATGGCGTTTGGATAACGTGAGTAGACGCTTAGGTGGTGGTCTAGGGTGAGAATGCATGTAGCATAGATGGAGATTGGAGGTGGTAGGATGTGTATTATTGGTAAGGTGCGGTTTTTCTTGCATTCATTACACAAAATCCCTCAAGTCCGTAGAGGGTGATATTTGCTAAATTTTACTTTGGACTACCATTAAGTAGTCAACAATTGGCAAATATAATTGGCTTGAGCAGACATCAGGAAAGTGGAGATTATGGGGCTTTGTTTGTGGAAGGCGAGTCGTAACAATGGTATCCTATAATGTAACAGTAGTATATAGCCACTCATTTTGGCTCAGCCCCACCTCTCCATGGAAATCCAACACGAGCACAGACAAGTCCAGAATGCGCACTGCTCATTTGAATTCCAGCTTCTACACCTGCTGAAGTCCATAACGAGGAGATNATTCACGGCCCAGCCCCCACAGGAATGTACTGCACTTCTCTTCTTCTAGTGGCCAAATGGTGCAAATTACTTACAACATTTGCTCAAGAAGTGTTATTTTGATTCATTTGGATTCAATCCTATTGAATTAGAAATTTATTTAAGCAGTAATATAAAGATATCAACTTTCCAAATCCGGAAATTCAGTGCACATCACCGTGGCTGCCATTGTTTATTTGTTATAGAACTATTGGAGAAATATGGTTTAGAGAAATTGTACTAAACGCCGTAAGATGTTGAAAACATCAGGCCAAAGACAGGTCAATGAGCCATTGTATTGCGAAACCACGTACATCTTTAATTTCTGTGGATAGTGAATTCTCCTCTAAGCTTGTGGTGGTCATAGTTCATAGTTTTTCCTTACCATCGAGAATGTCGCTTTTGATTTCTGATTGATGTACTTTGTTTAGTGCTAGTTAAGCTAAGTTTGTTTATTCCGGTCTGGAGTTATAACAATACTAGAAAACACTTTATTCGTTTTGACTATACCACTATTATCTTTGTTTTTTGGCTTATTTAGCTACAATTTTCTTATTGTTCTTCTCTTTGCAATAATAATTCGATAGTTTCTTGCTTCCTAAAGTTAGAATATTTGTAAGTTTCTTCTGCAATACATGACTTTTGGAATACAATAAATAGTTGTTTTATTCTCTTTTCATATGCTTCATCCATTTTTAATGAATCCTTTCTTTTAATTATTAAGTCTAGTGAATAATCTTTCTTTTCGAATAAAATCTTATAATTCTGGGATATTTGATATAAACTGATGCAATCTTTCTAATTCTTCCGAAGAAGGCATGTATCGTTTTATTTGTTTTTCCATGTCTATTTTTTGTATTTTATTTGTACCCTATCCTGTGACTTTTTTTACCATATAAATGGAAAAAAGAATTAATCGGGAAACTAAAACAGTGGGATTTTAAGAAAAATAGTAAGAAAATGTTTGAAGGAATATAACATGAATATAAAACCTATAGATAGATATACAGAAAAGGACAATAGAAAATAGAGATGTATGATAGATATTGTGGAACAGCATACGAAAACAATTCCTGTTTATAATGTACTCGACCATCAAACAAATGATCAAAGTTCTGACAAACCTACTAACAAAAAGAAAACAATTGATAAAACTTTAAAAATTGACGAATTATCAATTTTCAATAATTCTATACAAAAAGAAAATTTAATTTTCAACAAGTGGGTCTAATTTAAATGAGAACGGAGAGATCAGTGTTGTAATTGAAACTTGCGATCAATATTTATTGCCAAGTAAAGGCCATTTTAACTAAATTAGATGAAAATAAATTAAAAAAGCTGAATATGATGATTCAACTGGTAAACTAAGAACAGCAGCGATCAAATGACTTTAACCAAGTTAGATCCTGGAAGAGCGAGTTTAGTGGGAGGAATCTTAAGTTTTTTTCTCAAATCTAAGTAAACAAAATACATTTGGATGGATTCCAGAAGAAAAAGGTATCCAGTATATAATTGGTAAGTATACTGGGTTAAGAGATGGGAAATTATCATTTTGCATTCCACTGGATCACATTTTTGGTTTCGCAGAATGTTATAATAAAATAATATATGTTTGGTAAACATTCGTTTTCACTATAGAAATCCTGACAATCGAAATTCAGTTTTTTCAAAAGATCTTAATAATTTAAAAGCAAAATTCATTTATTATAAAATTAGACTTGTTAATTCCAAATATAATGCCCAGTTTGAAATTGCTAAACAGTAATGAGTGTTTGGCTGAGATTTTTTGTCGGATGTTTAATAAGCATAATGAAATCTTGGAAATCTTGTTAAAAGGAAATCCTAGAAGATTTATCCCATTAATTATATGAGACAAATATCAAAGGTCGGAACAGCTAAAAGAATATGAACAAAACTCAGTGATCCCGCGTAAAATCACTGGGGGTTTAGGTAGTTCCTTTGAATATTTGTTAAAATATTGGGGAATTTATGTAATAATCGGTGTGACTCTAGTCTATATTTTCATTGTGAGACCTTTAATTTATATAGAATCACCATATTTTTACTGAATAACAATGAAATGAAGATCGACGAGTAATTCCATTTGAACGAGCTACTTATCAAGTAATAAATGAACAAATAGGATTGAACTCGAATAAAAGGAAAGTAAATTTTACTGTTCCCATTTATTATTTCATTAGATCAAGAATAAACGAAGTCTTATAATAACAATTTTTGCTGGTAAATTACACTAGTAATTTTTGATGGAAATACTAAAAATTATAATGTCGACAAAATTGGATTCATTAAGGTCCAGAATGATAATAACGAGAATAATGAATTAACTGTTACAAAAAAACTAGGCTAAAGACTTATAGAAAAAATAAAAAAATAACAAAAGAGAATGAGGGTATTTTAAATGCAGAAAAAACAGGCTCCCGAATTAAGGTAATTTCTCCAAATTCGGTTCAGCAAAGTGATTAAAAACCGATCGATTGTTATGAAATCCACTCATTTTAAAATGATCTTGCTTGGCCTGTATGTCACTTTACGATAAGAAGTCTGTGTTGGTGCTATGCTAATTTAGTAGATTGTTTATTTATTTCATCATCTAAATCTATAAATTGAACTAAGTTTTCTCCTATTAACGTGAGAGTCATCTATTAAATTACACCAAATACAAATAATACCTATGGCGTTTGAAGTTAGATTATCTTTAGAAACATGTTTGTCATCTATTAAAATTATACTATCAAATCTGAAATCGAATATGCATTCTTTGTTATTTCAATAATAACTTTACCTGAACAAGACGCTTGATCCACTGGATCGTCTTCCAAACTTGCTTTGAAAATTTTTTTTATCCTTTTTTATCAAACTATTAATTTTCATAACTAATTCACTAAAATCACATTTACCTTCTGGAGTATCTATAACATTTGTTTCATTAACTGGATTATTATTTTTCTCAAGTTCATTAATTAAGTAATTAAATTTTTTATTTGTATAATTTTTTTTCACACCTCTAAATTTCCATTTTATTTTATCAATGGTATCTCATATTTCTTATCCAAAACCTCCTGTGGAAATGAGTATTCAAAAGTTGATTCATTGGAAGTTAGTTGCAATGTGAAGTAGGCCATTTAAAATGGAGAAAAATTGTTGGATAATTAAAGCTAGCTGTTGTTATCAAAATAGTAGTTGAATTGTATTTGTTTTAGCTTGAAATATTTCCTAATTTTGAATTAATCGTCTTTCGATCTGGTTGTTAAAAAGGGATGTGACTCATTTTTCGCTCTTTAACTCGCCGTTAATTTTTGTTGAATAAACAACTAGTCGATGTAAGGTGGTTTTGAGGAATTATTTAATGGTGGGGTAATAAAGCCAAAATCCTTTTAAAATGTCAGTATGCACTTTTGCTACGACTCTCTTTCTTAATTGACATATGTTGGGAGGCATTCTCCTAGACGGTCGAGCTGCCAGCCACTATATTCAAGTTTATTTGCAAAAGTATAGCGTAAATATTTTTGTGAGTCAAATTCGCGTGCTGGTACGTTAAGGTAGTTGTAACTCCGCTCGATAGAAGCATTCCAATAATTTCCATAGTGATCTCAAGAAAATCATTTTTCTTATTTGTTCCAAAAAATTTGCAAAGTTAAAAAGTCTTCTTTCCTCTTGACTTTCTGAATGGTGTGTTTGTCCACAACAGATGACGCTATAGTCTTTCAATATCCCAAGCAACAAATACCAAAAATAGTAACACGCCAGAATAAAAAAAACATGGTTTAAAAAACCACCAATACCATAAGAGACTAAGATAGTGCCAGTATACTCGACGTAATGCAAGGAACCGTAGGTACCACTGCACAGGACTTTAATCTTCTCCAGCAAATTGGTTCCACTGTACAAACCCAGTGCAGTAGCAACTGTGCACAATGTCAGAAAACGGAGCATCTTTTTAATATCATCCCAGGTTTCCTGCTCAAACGGTTGTAAATTTCCTCCATAAGATCCGAAATGTGAGCTTCGAACAAATGCAAATTTTGTAAAAATAAGTTTTACCGGTGGTGTTCCGATAAGCCATCCTTCATCCTCTTGTTGGCCTTTCTTGGACATCATATTTGTTTAACTTGACAAACATGAGTATCTGTAAAATGATTACAAGTAAAACGTCACGCAAGTTATTGTTTGCGGAAAAATGATGACAATTAGCTTATCAACGTTTTGACTAAGCTGTTTATTACCTCGTTCGCAATTGGGTGATCTTCTCAGGGGGCGCTTAATTAGCATTCAATTTGGGCGCTTACTTGAGAACAAAACAGAAACAAGGAACAATGATAAGAAATACAAGTATAGGTTTTTTAAAGACATTGGAACGTCAATCAACTCCGTTTTTGTTGATAAGAAGTCAACTTGAAATCTTCGCGGAGTGAATCAGATTAATTGAACATCTAATGTATTTAAAGACGCCAAAGCGGCAGTTATATAGTATAGTAAGACAAGCACTCATATAAAGAGAAAAGTTGCAAACATCCAAGTTCACAAAAATCAGCAAAATCAATTAAAACAATTGTTATCGCCTCAAATTGTAACGCTTGAATTCAAATAAGGAGAGAGCGACTTGGATGAGCCAGGGTTTCCCAGGTTGTGATGTTTTTGAGCAAATGTTGTAAGTAATTTGCACCATTTGGCCACTAGAAGAAGAGAAGTGCAGTACATTCCTGTGGGGGCTGGGCCGTGAATGGGTAGCTATGCACTACTTGTAAGTTACTAGATTGTCCCCGGTTGTCAATCCAGGTCCCACGTGTTTTGGAAGTTGTAGAAAAACGTTTCTGTGGTGAACCGAATCTCCTCGTTATGGACTTCAGCAGGTGTAGAAGCTGGAATTCAAATGAGCAGTGCGCATTCTGGACTTGTCTGTGCTCGTGTTGGAGTTCATTCTTTAGTAATGCTGAAGCTACCTTAACGAAGAAGTTTCATTTTCTTAAGTCTGCTGAAATGTACCATTTGAACACTGCAGTGATACAGGGTAATTGCGATGTTTTTGAGATGAGTTTGGAAAAAATAAATTAGAATATGAAGGTAATGATCGTGGTGATCAATATTTATGGCCAATCGTTGAGAGTGGAATGTCGAACAAAATACTCTGTTGCATTTGTGGTTATCACTATTATTTTGTTCTTGTTAATGTCATATTGGCTTTATAATTGCCTGGTTTAAAACGTTCAAACAGAAGGTTTATTAGTATTTCCACATAATGGAATGAAAGAGTGACGCTAACATTTATTTTGTTTGCCGAGGATTAGACGAGTGGGCAAAAAGCTTACGAACAGTGAAAATTCGCATGACAGTAGATCCTTCAATAATATTAAAGCTGCCCGTAATTGATTTTTAAAAGTTTTAGAACCAGATAATAACACATACATTTCATATGATTCTTATAATGTACGGTGTGCAGGTAATTTGTAACATACATTATCTGACTTGTTCGTTTATTTCACTTTAAACTAAAGGATTTTTGGTTGATTGGTTGGTCTTTGACCATATTTAAGTAGATATTATCAAGAATATGATTGTTTTGACTTCGAATTCTATTTAAATGTATTAATACAATAAAGTAAACAACACTGAATACTTACTGTATGCCATGTAGGAAGTGCATTATCTTGGGCATTAAATATGTATTGCTAGAGTGTCCCCAATTTCTTTGTACTTCTGATAACGCTCACTCCTGTACTCTGTAGTTTGTTACGGTTAATCGATCATGTTGCTTGACAAGTGACTGCGGCACTGCTATAGCCCGCGGGCATATGACAGCGTGACCGGTGGCAATGAGAGCCGACAAAAGCCGTGACGTCTTGACAATCACCAAAAAAACGTAAATACCAAGGAACAAATAATGGTAGTATTTTCAACGGCTTAGGCTTTAAGTGTATGACATTCAGGTAAAATCGTACTACTTCCTTCCTGTGAACAACCCTTAACCTCCAGAAGGTTCTTGGTCAAACGTTTTCTGATCTTGCTGTATTCCAACGCATTATTAGTTCTAAGTTTGCAACCGCGCTATATGCGTATAACTAAAGTTCTTGTAGAGAATTTTAAAAAATCACTCATTAGGCTATTAGATCAAGTTTATGTTACAAATAAGCTAGCTTAATTGGTGAAGTGTTTCTAATCACTTCGTGACGAATCTGATTTGAGAGATTTAATGATGCGATGATTTGTTGTGGAGAGAAGGTGATGAAGTGATAGATAAGTGTTAGGCATTTGAAACATTCCCATTCTAAGCGTCGAATATCTATTTACTAATTTTTTGTTCCATATATACAATACGTAATTAATTTGATTATTTTGATGATCTACATCACAAACATGTCCAATAGGCGTTTGATCTATTTTTTTGAGAAAAAATATTTCAAGCACTTGAGTCTATTTTAGTACGCCCTCTATAGTAAGTAAATTAATTGCATTCTGGAATGGGCATATTTTTGTGGACACTGAAACTTATCAGTCCTTCCATAAATATTTATGTGTACATTACTCTATGGGATATATCTCAGATTGCGCTGAGTATATATTCAGTCACCTGCATCTGGAAATTTATTTGATTCCATCCTGTTTCTATGATGTTAACGACTGCAGATAAAAAGCAGTTGAAGAAAACAGGATGGTCAGTGGCATCATATTTTGTAAACTTTACAGCTATTTATTTTTTCTCTAATAGTTAATTTTTATATGCAGAAAACTATTTATTTCCTACAGATAGCGGTGTCACGATTGATAGGATGATGATAATTTAATTTCGATATTAAGATAATATTAATCGGGGCTTATCTATGAGCAAAGTTGTTGTGAAAACAGAATCGTTGTGTGAAATCATTCAAGGTCAAGCTTTCCCAGCAATTCTCGTAGTTTTATTTTCTATCCTAAGCCTGTTAAGTTCACATCAATTAGCCACTTTCACTTTTCTATCCATAAAAGTTATTCTGTTGTTCCAGTAGTGGAATTGCTGATGAGCCAAATGCTGGGAGTAACTCGAATCTTATTTATTAAATATAATTTTTTTTGCAATTATTACCAAACATTACTGTTTAAATGATTTTTATGAATCTCCATTATCAACTGTGAAATTAGATATAAATTTCTTTGATCTAAGAGTTATGATATTGTTATAAATATACACGTCTCAATTTGGATAATATTTCTCTAGAAAAGTTACTTCTTCTTATTAGCAGTTTCACATTCTCAAGTTGTTTGGTACACGTAAATTGTGACGTATCGTGGATACCTGATTGGCACTGGAATAATATTAACGAGACTAGCTTCTTTCAAAAAGAGGGAAATGCTCATAAGTTAAGTTGCTGTAATTCCTCATAAGTCAGTTTTCTAACAATTCATGTAATATTACATATTATAGCGATGTTTACTTCCACGCTCCATATTCTCTAACCTATCTCATAGCATGCACCCACAGCTGTGCTCCTTAGTTTTCTGAAATTCACATCCTCACCTGACATCCATTCATATCTACATCCGTTGCTATGGAAGTAGCGCAAAAGAGGTGCTAGGGGTAACTATAATTGAATTTATCTAATTTTAGAAAACGTCTTGCAGGACAAAGAGTCAAGCAAGACAGAAGTAAGAATCACTTTTGCACAATTACTCTAGTGTTTAGATGAGCACAAATTTCTTTGCAGAAGCCTTAAGGTGGTCGTTAGGAATGACTTATATATTTGTATACCTTTGGCCAATAATGAGTTTATGCCCCTTAAATGATGTATTTATAACTTTAAATTTCTGATATATACTAATGTTTTCCATGTTTTACATTTTCGAAGTCCGTCTGTTACTTATACAGCACAAATATAGCACTGAAGTAGATGTTTTCGCTTGAGCGACTGAAATAGTAGTGCAACTCGTCGCCCTTTCAGTTGAACCGAGTGAAGCAGGTTAGCTTAGACAGCCAAATATAATATTTCTGGCAGCGATAAGCATTCTTCGATGGCAAATATTATGGCGTACTTGGACAAATTCCTACCATCAACCTTGATATGATTATAAACACAATACACTTCGCTTCAAGGGTGAATTTTGAATGGGTCGTTAATGTTAACCTCGAAGTGTTCTTACTGAATGCCCGGATCAGGTACATTTACGGTCACTGAAGCAATAATTAGACATAATAGGAAATGGAATGATTATAGTATAAATAGTTATCGTTCAAAAGTTTCTGTGCTCTATTTGTGCTTCGACTTAGTCATTATGGAGTTAATCAATTTAAAAATAATATATTTGATTAACTAGTGAGATATAGGATGAGTTTGAAGCCTCTCAAAAGCAGTCATCTTTCATCACTGCTCTGTCATATAATTAATCTTGTCAAGTTCTTGCATATTGGTATCGGATAACTTACTCAAATTACTCAGAAATATTTGAGATAGCAGTGAGTTAGGAAGGTGAAATTCTAAAGAATCAAATTTATATAATTTAATACGGATTTTTTATATATTTTATATACATTTGGGATTATTACCAAACTACAATCCCCGACAAGTACTGTGACAAAATTTTTGGATTATAGTCATTAATAAACGGTTATAATTTCAAACGCTGGCTAAAGTAAACATAAACAAACACAAATTAAATATTAGCTGAATCCGCATTTTCTTAATAGCATATGTATATTAGAGTTGCTTATAAAACATTCTTATTGACATATTTTTTTAAAGTTCTCTAGGAATTGTGGTTTTTGCGCAGCTGTTTAAATAAAAGATGGGCAGAAGGCATAAATGGAAAAGGACACTAAGACTCATACACGCACTACAAATAATTATAGACCTCTTCACTTTCGAAGAATCATAAACTAAGACTAAGAACTATTTAATATTCCAATATAAAGTACGTTAGTTATTAAATCACTTGTTTGTTGTGTCCTACCTTACATTTCGAATTAGCACCAAATAACATGCCAATAATTATTTTAAATAAATGAAAAAACAATAGGTTCGCTGAACCGAATCTTATTTATTGTCTTCACTGTGGGTGGTAAGTAAGATAGCGTTGGCTTCCATTTCTTCGGATGGCCAGCCGTCAGAAGAATAGGTTAGTTCTTTTAACTTACGTTCCTATTTAATGTAAAGATGATTTTGAAATGATGGAAGTAAAAGGAAAACAATATTATCAAATTGAATTTTGTTACGGAATGACGCGAAGAATTGGGAAATTTGCTCATAGCTGTTTTTCCTGGAACATCTCACTTTATTATGCGTAGACCACCATCTTTTACCATTGAAATTATATCTGTTCTCTTCCTCGTTGGGAGTATCCACAAGATTCATCGTCCAAATTAGAGGAGATAATGGCAACGAATGCTTGATGGATGAAGAACGCTCCGTCATCGCGAACTTAAGCAAAACTACAGAAGCGCTGAAATGTAGCGCCGAATAAATATTGGACTGAATTTTGTCCCCACTAAGCAACACATTACGTGCTATTTTTCACAGATTACACGGAAACATCGGCATCATATTTGCGTTTATCTATTAACGCGCGATTTCTGGCCTTTAAAAGTAGTCCGGATTTCAGTTGGACATAAGTTTCAAATATGTCCTACGAATAACATAGCAAGTTGAAATCTGATCCTTAAAATATCGTACTAATTTTTCACTATTTTCGGATAAGCCGCTCATTTTTCTAACAAGAAATGGCACAATTAGGCGTTAATCTCAGTGCCTGCAAATTCATACAATCCCAACCTCTTCATGCTTAGATCTAGAATTTCAGTTAAGCCTTCACCATCAATTTCAAGAGTCTTCTAGCTTTAAAAGGTTCTCCTGTTGCTTTTAGTGACTTGTGCCCTCGAATTAACTCCCATGCCACTAGTAATTGACGATTAGGAGTGCCTGCCATCAGAAGCACACAACACGTCAGGGTTTCTTATTTTTACCGAATAAAAGACCTAATTTGTGATTTTCGTCGAAGGAGGAGCGTGCTCTTGCGGCGAGGTCCGGTCACTTCCGCTTCATTGTGCTTGCTATCCAAATCGCTCCGTTACTTCCCATCTTCGCCTCACAGCCATCTTTCTAGAGATAAGTTAGCTACTGCACGTAGCGCTTACTTCTCATACTCTATAAATAAATTCTCTAGCTGTTCTCAGCCGTGAAATTAAGCAGCGTGATCAAACATCTATTGGATTCATAAGTGTAGTTGAATTCCATTGAATTGACGACCCGGAACTCTTAAAGCGACGAGAATTGGAAAATTTTCATCTAGTTAGTCCGAGCCTCGTATCCGGGAAGAATAACGGCGTGCTGCAATGAATTCGGCCGGCACCAAGGGGAATTGAGCTAGGACAGCTCGGAAGCCAACAACATAGTTATACTCTACGAAACACTGAAACTCGCTTGAGAATGGTGGATCCTGTAACTAAAGTCTCTATTCTGTCGCCGCTGGCTATGCTTCAAATGCACCATCATAAACCAAAGAAGAGCTGGATTAGAAGGTGACAATTAGTAATTTCTAAGCTGCTTATATTTGTCATGTCGTACAAACACCATCTTTTACTTTTATATCCTTGTTTGAGTTGATTTCTTAAATCGGACGATTTATTTCGTCTTAAAGAAATATTATTTGGTTCAGTAAAGAAACGTCTCATGAATTACGTTTAAAGGCCAAATTCGTAGATGGCACTTGTGATATGTTTGGCTATTCCTAGGTATTCACTAATGAATTCTACTTTGATCCTTTTAAGCAAATTTTTTATTCTGTACTGCATCATAAATTAAATATTAAAGCTAAAAATTTTATAAAACAGTATTTGAGGTATGGAATTTGTTGAGTGAAGTTTATTTTTTACGCAACGTTGTTTCCTTCTAGCAATACTCAATTCGTCATCCATTAGTAGAACTAAGATTGAGTTTCACTCGCTTATCAGCTTGGCAGTTGACAATTGAGCCCATTGAACTTAATTCTAGGTCACTTGCTTATGTCTTAGCATCATATGAAAGGATTTGTAGTTATGACCAAGATGTTAGAATGAAAATAATTCATGCAAATATATCGCTTCTAATCGATTGGAGGAACTTTTTTTATTAAATGTGGAACAATTGAGTTTTAAATTCTAGAATTAATTGCTGTCAGTTCCAAGTATGCATTTTATGCTTGTCTTGTTATGTGCTACTTTCGCATATCGCTGCTCTATTTTTGCTCATAAACTGTTTTTCCACCTCCAATTTGCAAAACTGTGCTCGGCATTGTTTTCATTCTAAAACAAACTAATTTCCGCTTGTAATGTCATATTGTCGGCGTCATATTACAATTGCTATACAGAAGCGTAATCATCGTAATAGTTCTTTCTTAAGCCCTGTCTTCTTCTTAATATGGGACTTTTATTTAAATATCTAATTTCCCTTAGTATACATTGGTTTTATACCCAAGACAAAAACACTGTCAACAATTTACTTCGAAAGGGAAACTCATATTTTAAACCTAAAAATAGTTTTATACACAATTCAAGTTTTTTTCCAATTTTGCTGATCTTATTTTTCAAACCACATAATTGGCTATCAAGAATTTAATATGACTCAATATGTTTGAAACATGGTTATAGCTTTTCGGGATATTTATATAAACCCGGAAATTTGGATAGAGAAGTGAAGACGCCCGGTGAAAATAGTGCAGTTTACAGTAGGCATTAAGGATTATTCTGACTACAGCATTCAGATAAATTTCAGTCTTTTTGTACGAGAACTCTTTAAAGTCGAAATATTTCGATAATCTCATATTGTTCTCTTAATGAAAGGAGGTAGAAAGGCCAGGATGGAAAGATAAGTGCATTCGCACGTACAAATATGGTATATATTCCAGATCTCCATTCTTCATGGGATTTTAAAATCTGGAATGTAGAAATAATTAGCTAGTTCATACTTGTTTACCACTCAACGCTATTCACTTACTCACTCAGCTGAATCTACGCTTTAACAACTAAATGCGCAATTGTAATGAAATCCAATTATCTGCTACCGGAGCTCGTGTTGTCACACGGCAAAATTCCCATTTTTCGCACTACTTGACTGCTATCCACGTTTATCCAAGCTCTTTCTTGTCGTCTCATTCACCTGAAATAACCTTCTTTTTCTCAGCTAAATTTCCTATGATAATTGAAGCCCGATGACGAAGATATCTCTATAAGCTCATAACTGCCTCGTCTTATTAATCCCTGCAGTTTTTCAATTCATGTCTATAATTCAGTCACCTTGAATACTAGCTGGTACTACTAACATCAACCACATTTCTTACTTCTTCCTTCGCTAGACTTTGGAACTGAAATATCAAATTCAAGAATAAGTCATGGTTTTTGAGGTATCCTGTTAAATATTTTTATATAACATTATTCATAAGAATATTCTCTGGTTTAAAACCTCATATTTCTTCTTGTAGATTCAAATATCATTAACTCTACAAATTAACTGAATGACTTAATTAACCAGATAACTTTAATTGGTTATGGATATATTTGTTAACACTTCTTTGATCATGTTTCTCAAAAACAATTTGTCCCCAGATACACCTGGCGACATACGAAATTGCTTTGTTTTCCTCCATAAATCTCGTTCTCCTAGGATATCCCAGAGCCAACTGGTTGGCAATTGCCTGTGATCTGTTGTACTTTCATAGACTAGTTGTTTCAGTGGTTGTTATTTAGCTAAGTTCATCTATTAGTCTGGTTTTTCATAGGTTTATTCAATTTAGTTTCTTCTCCCCGGGGATGAATCAGACTCTTCTATGCGTAAATATACTGGACCTATCTTAGTCAAAGAACTAAGTAAATTAAAATCACCTCATGTCACTAGACCTACTCGTGTTTTCTAGTAATATGTAAGTCACATATAGATGCCCATATAGATATGTGCATAAACACTACAAATATGCAAAAAATAATTCCTATTCTTCTCCTTATTCCACATTAGCAATAGGAATACAATCTGTAGGCCTTCGTGAAAGCTTTCACAGCCATGAGAACGCCATCAGCGCCACGAGAATGCAGTAATTAATGATTGACGCGTAATTCCTGTTGAACATGGCTTGATAAATACTTAATTTGAAGATAATAGCTCCCTCAGAGATCAAATTGTATTTGAGCTCTTCACATAAGCCCTAACTGTACAAAATAGCGTCATGAGACCGTCTGCTTAGTTTTACAGTATTCAATGAGGCCTACTTCCTAATTACCAAGTTATCTTTCACTTAGTAGCAGTAGCCAGTGCTCCACTTCTATTTCATATCGGTTAACGTGGTCTAGCTATGTAAACACATTACAACCAAAAAAAGTCAAAAATTCAGAGTTTCACCACTTGTTTTTGACGCAAATGATCAGTTTAACATCCAACTACCACAGGCTACTGCCTGTTGTTTGTCTTTGTCCCACCAATATTTGTGAGCATTATGACACTGCAACATTGAATGATCTCTGGTTCATGCTACATTTGTTCGACATCTTAATTTCCATGGTCAAGCTGCTATAGACTTAAAATAGATGTGGGTAAGTACGTCTGATGTCCCTAAATGAAGTGCTTTGATTCTATAGAAACCAACTATGTGAATTTAACTACCAATTTGCTCGCTTAAACTGTTTCTTAGTCTGTTCGCAATATACGATAGAATGAATTTTAATGGTTGCCACATAGATTACTTATGGTGTGATTTCGGAAAAATGAAACTATTTTAGGTTTCTTAAAGAATGTCATATAACGTGCTCGGTTCACTTAATATAATCTCGTTCCGATTTTGGGTTTTCTTGTTTAAATTGCTGCAAGGAGAGCGGAAATAGCAATGGCGTAAGCTAAAAAATCACGTCTAAAATACATAAATCTTCGAGGGCTGTCAGTAACTGCGTAAGAGCTGAAAGAAGACAATCTGCTACATTCTACAATTGGGTAGACATTTTAAATATAATAATCTAGGACTTAATTATATGTATAAACGACTCTTTTGGAGAAATGTTTGTTTTCGGATATCCCCGTTCCCGTGAGCAAATCGCCATGATACCTAATTTGCTCATCCGATGTGCTCATTCATCGGCTTCAGTCCATTTCGTTATAAATCGACCATACTTCCTTCATTTTCTCACAATTTAGTTTATAAATCATCGAAAAAAAAAGTATTTACTCCATTATTGTTACAGAATTTCGCTTTCTGCTTCTAACACATGATTTTATTAAGATTTCTTTTAACTTTTGCGGGTAATTTCTAAAATCTTAAATGTAAATGTACTGAGATAAACAATAGTAAATGACATAAATTATCTTACAATATCTAATATTTATTTGTCATTTATTCTGGTTACAGTACATCATAAATGAAAGGATATATTCGTATTAAGTAACCTATTACTTATTAATTAAACCTTTGCTTTTGAATAAATCTCCATTTTTAAAACAGATAGTGATGTACTTGTGGTCCCAGCTTTAAATGAATGTGGAACTTAGAGGACATTTTGATTCAGTATTAGAGATATATAAGATTCATTAAAATGTTATTCTGTCTATTCTTGTTTCAGCTGTTTTTGTTTTCATCGCAGAAGTTGTCAGCTTTGCCTATTTTATAATTTTGACGAAAATTGCTGTAGAATTGCAGTTTTAATAGCAATAGTTATTCTAAAAAACCATAATATTTTTATTTTCCTAACTTTAAGTATTGTCATTGTAAGTGGAACTCCACAAATGTGCTTTGGCTGAGAACAAGCCGTAGTTAATAATGCTCACAAGACGGTAAATAGTTTGGAGCAAATTATTGCAAATGCTTTGGAAGGAGATTAGCTTCACTTATTCCTAGTTTTAGTGAAATTTAATTAAACTTTTGTTAACGTCGTTATTAATAAAATTACAGTTGTTTTGAGTTCAACATGATCTGAAAATGTATAACAGACAGAAAACTTACGAGGTGATGCGATCTAATCCTAGTATTAGATATTTTTATGTGCAACACTACAAAATCGGTTTATATATTGATGGATCACATGAAACTTCTACGTCTCGTTACACTTTAAGAACATCTAAAGCTACTGGAACTTTCTTGAAGATGTGAAGAAGTGTTCCCCTAGTTTAAAGTTGCTCTGGACGTTTCTTGGTTTAAAAGTGAAGTACGCATATGCTAATGTATGATTCGAGACGATGACGATATTGGGGAAGCATAATGAATGTATTCTGTCCGAAATATTTATGGGATTCTTGGTGACGGATTGCAGTGACAGAAGTCTTTACCTTCCCCACCATATCACCTATATGAAAACACTCCATATTTATGTTAGATAAGTAATATTTAAGTGGGATTTCAGTGTAATGTCTGACGTAAAACGGTCTCTGTTGGATATGAGTCCTGGAGGTAAAACAGAAGGAGAAGAAGATGATCCTTCGGAGGACGAAATTGTTGAATCAGAAGAAACTTTCTCGGAGTTCTGTACAAGTCAGGAAATTTCGTACTTAGCTTTAATATCTTTACCATGTTTTGAGAGTATTAGTGCTTTTCACCAACGCACTTTTGCCTTTAACATTACTTCTATTGAATCATCAGTAGTTCTAATTCCCTTAGGCTGCTCTTTTCTCTGGTTTCTCTTATCTCGAGATGGTAGGATTGTGGCATTTAAGAATATGAACGTAATGGACAACACATTGTTAAAATGGAGCTTTGAGCTGCATTAATGTCTTACGCAATTAAACTAAATGTGACTCAGAGTCAATCCAATGGCAATTTATAATATCCTTTAGTACACCTTGAGAATAATACACCTAAAAAATTATTTGTATTAAAATTGAAATTATCTGACAAATATATCCTTTTAGTAATACTATTTTTTTAGGACAGGCTCGTAATGTGGTTCATTTTTTGGTGGAAGATTGGTGTCTGTCAGCACTGCTGGGAATTATCACTGCAGTGCTCTCGGTTGGTATGGATGTGGCCATTGAACAACTACAGCATGGTGTGTTATGATTTATATCTCTCTGTAGAATCTCAAAATGGGATGACAATGTTTTTAACAACTTTCTTTATAAGTTTTTGACTATCTTTTTTAAGATAATAATATTCCTTTAAATTTTTTATCGATGATGAGAAATCCTCATTACATTTCAGCTCATGTTGTCCTCTATGACAGGTTAATCCAAATATCTGGTTACCTAGCGTTTTCCTCTTGGGTTTTACATGTTGTTTTATTCACTACCTTATCTGCTGTATTTTGCCAGATAATATCCAAACAAGCTGTTGGTTAGTTATATTTATATTAATTATTAATCATCAGTTCTTTCCTTTTCGTGAAACACAAATAATATTTGTGGGTTAGTCCAACCTTGATGTCTACCTGCTCCCATTCTATCCTAATAATTAGTGCTAAAAATTGTACTTAGATAGAATTCTACTTAAGAGCACTTCAATTACCTGTTGACAAAAACAAAGTCCATCCAGTACCTTTTCTAAGTGCATTTTAGTCTAGAAAATTAGGTTTGTTTAATAAAATTAAAATGTTGACAATTTTAAGTTTTAATTTATAGATATAATGCAAAAAAAAAACAGTAGGTGACTTTTCCCTTGCTTAAAATTAACAATTTGAAAGGACTAATGAGGAAAGAATAGCGTTTAAAGTAATTTTCAGGCTCTGGAATTCCTGAAGTGAAAGTTATAATGCACGGTTTCAAGATGGAAAATTACCTCACTTTACGTACTCTAATTGCCAAAATGGTAGGCTTGACCCTAGCTATGGGAGGTGGACTACCCATAGGAAAAGAGGTAAGTAAAATAAAACTTAATACGAATTTTTTCCAGTATCGTGCAAATCATTGTCTTGCGAAAAGTTTATGTCAGTATATTTATCAAGTATTGTCTTAATAATTCTTTGTTCAAAAGTAAATGTTGACATTGCATTACTTTATTAGGTCAGAAGTAATGACGAGTAATTCGGTATTTTCGACAGAAACAGGAATTTCTTCTCCTATGAATGCTTTCAGTACTGGGTAAATTGAATATGCGGGCGGTTGTTTTTCCTAGTTTTGAAGACGTTTGATTCAGGCGCAGGAGCATTCCAGGGGTTAAGAGAAAAGTGGAGTTGAAAATACACTTGCCAATATAAGTGATATTCTATGAATTCGTTCGGCTTCTGTTGAAAAATTCAATGAAGTCGGAAACCCACATAGAGTTTTCACTCTATTATCGTCTTGAATAATCTGAACTTATAAGAAATGCGAGTACAGAAATTAGAGAAGCCTAAGAAGGGGTGCACTTGATGTTCTACAATTGCAAGAGTAGATTAACTAATCTACCGTATAGCTTTAGACAGAATTCCGTTCTCTTTTTACTAAGAATGCAATCACTTGTCAGATGGATTATTGGTGCTTCTAATTCTAAACGAATTTGCTTTGATTATCATAGCTAGCTAAATGCTACCAAATAATTTTTGTTGTAGTCATTAAATAATAATGAGTTAAATCTATACTATATCCATAATTACTCTTTCTTACATAACTTCTAAAACAATAAAGAGTATTAAAATCTCAGTAGCTACAACAGGGGAAAAAATAAATTAGATGTTTGGTATCTTAGGGTCCGTTTGTACATATTGGAGCTATCGTAGCGACACTTTTATCAAAAATAACTGCTACCTGCCAATATTCGGCCTTTTTCTCCAATGAAGGAAGGGAGATGGAAATGCTTTCCAGTGGATGTGCTGTTGGCATCGCGTGTACCTTTTCTGCCCCTATTGGAGGTGAGCTGTCATTGTTATAGCTATAAAATTAAAAATTCTATTTGGTTGGTAAGTAAAGCTTATAATAAAGTTAATTTTCAGCTGTACTATACGCTATTGAGTCAACATCAAAGTACTTTGCAGTGAAAAATTATTGGCGAGGATTTCTTGCTGCTACTTGCTCGGCAATCATATTCAGATTTGCAAATTTCTTTGTCACTGCAGAACAGTCGGGTAAGAATTGAATTACCGGGAAGAATCATCCACCCATTTTGTTCCTTCGTTTTCCTTCCTTTTTTCTTATAAAATTAATTCTGTTGTTGAGATATATTCTTACATCTTAAATAACCACACATCTAGGTACCATCACTGCATTCTATCAGACGCGATTTCCTACAGACGCCTTTTTGATTGAAGAATTACCAATTTTCTTGTTATTAGGGTGAGCCTTTTAGATAGTTGGAGTTACAAGTTTATATTTAATCTCTTTAATTATGCAAAATATACATAAGAACCTTGTTTCCATACAAGATTTAAACAGAAAAAATGCAGGTTTCTGAGCGGTATGATGGGTGCCATATTCATATTCACCCATCGTCATATTTCAATATTTCGACAACGGAATAGGATATTTAAAATGTTATTCAGAAATAAGTGAGCCGTATATTTATTTTATTAATTCAAACTTATGCATATTTACTATTATTGCATTCAGCTTTATGGTAAGCTTTATGTAACTCAAAAGCCTATCTCGTTAATTGGAGTACCATAAAATCATTTGTTATTGTTTCAGTTTCCTCACTTTCACCGTTTTCATGGCTTTACTCGTGGGGATTCTAACGTACCCACTTGGATTTGGAAGATTCATTGCTGGAAAGGTTTGCTTGCTTCCCATGGATTAGTAAATAAGGTTTCAAGCAGAAGAATAGTGCAGATTCACGATTAAATTATACAGAAAATAGTAGGGAAAACAATATTAATTGCTGCTAGGAATTATTTTAGAAGTTTGTGGAAAAGTTTTAGATTTAATCTCTGACATTTAGTGTAATTTTTGTTTACGACGGCTATTTGAAAGGATTTTCAAAGATTTTGTCTGATTGTGAAGCTGTGCCTGATAAAGAAGGAGTACATCCTATGCCTATTCTTATTTTAACGGATGAAAATCCGCTGAATAAAAATAGAGACTGATGAGTCGCAAACAGGACGTAGTGACGTTCGTTGAAATTCACTGACATGTCGCACATCACTTCCAAGCATCGTCATTTCGATGTACAATCGATGCATTTTAACATAGAACTTTGAAGGGAAGAGGGACTACACTACGTGTACTTTTAAATGCGTAAATGCGAAAAATTTATTTGTGATTTTTGAGTACTCTGATATAACTTATCTAAAGTCCAAAGCGTGCGCGACCTTCGTTTTTCCCTGAGAAGTGACACAATTTCGGACTATTTTCTTTGCATAGATATTAATCATGCTTACTTTCAGCTAACTTTTCGAGAGACAATGGCAGATTTCTTCAACAACTGCACTTGGTACCTGAACGACAGCTCAAAAAGGTAAAGACGGTTCTATTGAATTTCTTCATCTTTTAATCATCTTTTTTTCCAAAATTATTATATCAGGTGTCCTAATTCTCTTCTTGAACATTGGACCGGTGGGCCAGATGGTGGAGTACACATATTCACCTCTCTAATTTCTTACTATCTTGTATATGTAAGTAAGCAATATTTGATGTTCTAGATTAACATGTGTGAAACAACTCTACCTTTTTATTCTTGAAAGTATATTATCAAAAGGAGGTGATATTTTAAATGCCTAGCGGTTTATCCTTAGAAGTTCAGTTCGTGCTGGTGGCTGTTTGCATTTCGATCAACGTTCCTGCAGGTGTCTTTGTCCCGTCTTTTATTATTGGAGCAGCAGGAGGACGGTTAAGTGAGTAGGATATAGTTATGAAACATGAGTTAGAGAAAATTTTAAAAACCGCAGTAGCAAGAGTAATTAGTTTTAAAAAAAAAACAAATTATTTGAGGTTTTAATTTAGTGGGTGAGTTGATGGTATTCCTGTTTCCTGAAGGAATGAGAGGTCCCGGAGGTCCGCCCATATATCCTGGACTTTATGCAGTTGTCGGTAATTACTAATATGAGTTATTAATGTAATCGAATATATCGATGGTATATATATAATTTAGATAAGATCCCAACAAATCTTACATCAAACAGCGCTTTTCAGGTGCTGCCGCGTATACAGGGGCAGTTACTCACACACTATCTGTAGCAGTCATCATTTGTGAACTTACAGGACAACTCGCTCCCATCTTGCCAGTTCTGGTAATTTCTAATGCAAGAAAGAAATACGAAGTTAAAAAGCTTTGAAGAAATATCTTAACAGTAGAATACGTTTACAACCAAGATTAGCAGAGCAACTATCCTAAAAACAAACAAAAATATCAGTGACTGGTCTACTACTAAAAATTTTCTTTCAGATTGCAATGTTAATGGGGAACGCCATCTGCAAGTTTCTCCAACCTTCAATTTATGAGAGCATTATTCGTATCAAAAAGTATCCCTACTTGCCTGATCTGCCTCCATCCAGAATCAGGTATATGCGTAATCTTATTGCTTTAATCAACTCGAACATATTATTGGAACTTGTAAATTGCACATTTAGTTGCAAAGAAGGTTAGGTGCATGCGCATAAATTTAACCAACGCTAATAAAACAATCCACACTTAGAATTCATCAATGTGATCTAGTCACCTATGATCACGAGAAGTATTTGGAAAGAGCATAGCATGAATTGAATCCCCTCTATTTTCCCTAAAATATTTTAATTACTATGCAAACAAATAATATCCCCAATAGTTTGACAGTCGGAGAAAACACCTTTGTAGGAACTGTATTTCAACTGGGTCATGGAAACTGCACACTGACATCTCATTGAAAATCAATCATAATTTTAGACTTATACTTCACTCTCTTACATGTAAGGGAATTCTGGTCATTTTATAATCGAATTAGTATTAGGGCATTTACAACTTACTTAATTTAACTTATTGATACAAACAGTGGTTAAAATGCACGCCCTGTGGGGTTATTATCACAAATCCATCAGCTAGTGGGTTTCAGTGTGCATACTGTGAAAGTTGAACAGCTGATGGTGGTTGACGTCATATACATAACAAAGGACATGACCTATCGAGAAATGAAAGAAATACTACAGATGGCACCGCATCTCAGAAGTTTCCCTATCGTCACTGACCATGGTGAATCAATTATATTAGTATGAAAATAACCTGAATCATAGACGATTCACAAAAGCATTATAATCTAAATTTATAGCGTTTTCAGAGAATAAAATTCTGCTGGGTTCTGTAGCAAAGAGATATCTAACAATGCTCCTCCGTAGACATGTTTTAATCACACAACAAGATAGCAGAGCTAGTGCGCGAATGACTCCCGGAGAAATTTTTAATACGATACGAAGGACAAGCATGAGGTTAGGACTTATTTACTTCATAAATGGACTTGTTTGTGCTACATTTTCCCGTCGTAATTCCTGGTTTCTTTCTAATAAACTAGAATTTTTTCTTGCGTATTGACTACAAGAATTCCAACAGTTATAAAATCTAATTCTTGCGTAATTTCAATTAATTGAAAATAATATTTTTTGAATATTTATCGGCTTGTCCCTATTCCATTTTCTTTCACTAATTACTAAATAATTGTGAGCTTATAAATTGTTGATGATATCTAACCTCTCAAATCAGACTTTCTAAACGATCTCCCAATCGCCGATCAAAAGAGCTTCGTGAACCTGCAGATGCTGTGCGGAATATGGAGGCAGAACATCTAGAATTGGTCTCTGATCGAACATACAGTGGGAACACCCTGCTGTCCATTTCTCCACTACATGCACCTAACAGTCAGTTTATATCCTTCTACAATTCCATTTTTCAGAAAGTTTATACTGTCAGATTCTTGTTATTCTCTAACATATATATTTAGTATACTCGTTATAGGTGTTCCACTCCAAGCAGTCTTTACTCGTCCGTCATCTAATGAACTGAACAAAGTTTGTTTAAATATTGTTAAATTTTTAATTATCATTTACCTTGTATTATAATAAATCTATTATTGATGAAAACTCGTTCAGCTACAGGATTGCAGTGAAGAGGTTCTTTTGGATCGCATAATTGATTTGGATGAAATAGCCATCGATGCGGCACCCTTTCAGCTAGTATTAGGGTCTTCCCTATATAAGGTTCGAAATATGAAGAGAACATTAATATAAATTATAAACTTAAAGTACCAATTTATGGTCCATAATAGTTTTATATTTATGCTACACAATTTTAAACATTATAGGTACACACCTTATTCAGTCTCCTTGGCCTATCTCATGCCTATGTTACAGACTGCGGAAGACTCGTTGGAGTCGTTGGTCTTAAAGAAGTAAGTGATCAATTAATATTAAATGTTATGAAATCGTGCAAATAAAGCTTTAATTTTTGCAAGTATTGTTCACTTGCTTTTAGCTTCGTGATGCAATGGCTAATATCTATGTTCGTGGCGCAGTGGCTCCTGATAGAAAACTTACTTCAGGCACATATTTAGCATTTAAAGAAAATGTCGATGAGGTATTTTTAAGGACATTTCAACTTTATTCTTTATTCATACCACTTTTATTCTGAAATATAAGCTAATTACTCTTACATAGGCAACAAACGATTCAATATCCAGTCGATCCAACGGTTTGATCGTAACGACAGAACCACCTAAATACGGTAACACCCTCACTGTTCCTCAGGCGTTATGATGGTCCAAATTAAGCAGTACAACTTTATGCAAGTTTTCAATAGAAAACGTACATGTTCGTATTTTCATACGGTTTTTATGTCATACGACTTAGTCTCATTAGACATTATGGTTTTGTTTTGTATATTCACATACAAATGGGTTCATTATTTCATTATTAATTATATTAACTGTTGTTGTAAATATGTGATATCCATTAATTTCCCGTATAGTTGGGCTCCTAGGGAACGTTTAAGTTCAATCCTGGGGAACAACAACGGGAACCAAATAGAATAGAAGGTTGTGTAATTTAATATATATGTGTCATTTCATGATTAGTAGCATTACAGGTTTCATTAAACAAAGTCGAGCTTCCTGCATTGTGTATCTCGGTTAGATTACTTTGATTTAACTTTATCTGATTATTGAAGGTGCTTTATATTCTTAGTATAGCTAGTGCCAAGATGTCATATATTATTTACATCCTAACAGACATTTCATATAATAATAAGTTTGTTCAATGATATTTTTAATACGTGTGAGATATTATATGAAGATTTATAAGTCGACGGTACTTTGTCTAATGTCGCTTGAGAGGGGTCCATTAATATAACAGGAACACTAACATTTCAATCTGTCCATGTAATCTGTATTTGTGTTAAACTCAATAATTTTCTGCAAATTATTTTGTCTTGATGTAAGGACGGAAACAAAATTGATATATAGTATTTTGTTCGGTGGCACATTAACCAGGTGTTATCGTAGCTATTATTTAAATAATATTTGATGGAACTCTATAGGTGAGCTCTATTTTTTTTCTACACTTCAAGTTTTATAGTTTTTTTATAGCGAAAAAGTAGTTAAAAAGATACTCACCTATTTATGCGCTAATGTTATATTTTAACTTTCAACACCATATTCCATAAATTTCATTATAGCGTTTATTTGTCTCAAAGCAAGTTTGCCAAGGCCGAAAAGTCGAAAGATCTATACTTAGTCCATTTCGTTCATCACTTCTTTTCGTTCTAGTCTTATTTGTTTGCTGAGTGGCTATTTATATGCATATTACGTTGATTTCTTTTCTAATTCAATGGGTAGATTTTTAAACTGTTTTAATCACTATAGTAATTTATGCATTGTGACGACTTTAAAAGTAGCATATATACGTATATATTGTATAATTATGTTCCACTTTCCGCAGGTTCCGGTATATGGTTAAATTTTAGTGGTTAAATTAATAATACATAGATAAATTTGTACGCTAAGTTAATATCTTCCTACTATAGAATAATTTTGAATACCAACATAATCGCGCTCCAAACAAATGTAATTTTTGCCTTGTCCCTTTAACGATACGCTCTAACTATTGAAAACAAAGTTACTGTTTGCTGTTCTTTGTATTTATTCTGAAAATATGTTAATCTGTTTTGTATTACAACTATATGTAGTAATTAATTAAGTATCCAAGTACAGACTTAGGGGTAAGCTAGTATTTTTATTTGTTAACGCTTAGTAAATCAAAGTTACAAATATTATGAGACACTTGTTTTAGATATGTCAGTTCTTTTTCTAAGTTATTATTCTCATGTAAGATAGTAATTCAACAACAATTTATGAGTAAGATTTTTTTCGTATTAGAATTGAGTGTATGTTATTCAGTTCTGTGACTGACACATCTGTCACTAGTTGCCCACTAAAGGCGATGTATTGTCATTTTCCTATCTAATCACTTATCATTATTGGGATTAATGTTTTGCAAACGGGTATTCAGCATTTTGACATTGGAGAACTATTGCAAGTTTTAATGCTAACGACTTAATCATATCTAATTATTTGTAAAGTTTATCCAGTAATTTTGTTGATGACAAAAGCGTTGTATTATTCCAATGATGTTATTGGGAATAGGGCTTTTTGAAATATATATTTTCAATATATTCTTTAGCGTTACTAATTCCTTTTCATTTGCAGGATGTTCTCCACAGACTTGTCCTACTATTACCCATGTATATCTGCTATTACCTACTTTTTTATAGTGTTTGCCATTGCCGAGCTTGCAAGAAAGGTAGTTTAATAGGTTTATTTCTCCTTTCTTTTTGTTTCTACTTAGGCTACTCCCAGATTTTGGATAAAACTGTTCGTCACTCTTCATCCTTTTACGTTTTTGCTATTGAGCTTATTGGTACGGCTCAAATGTGCACTTGTGTATATGAGAATGGTGAGTCTATGATCAGTATAACAAAGTATATTTAAAAGTAAAGATTGTAATGATTTACTTGGTAATGAAGATTTTTAGTGAATTACTTCTTACAGGAATTATGATTAAATACTATGGTGTATCAGCTTTCTTTTTCACGGTGGCTTCACTGCTCACTGCTGGGAATTTTATGAATAGAGGCGCATTTGTTTCACCTCTAGGGCCTATCGAAGCTTGTTACTTTGGTTTGATGAGGTTTGTTAATTTATTTAGTAATTACAGTATCAGATTTCAATTTCCAGTTTTAAAATGCCATTATATTTTGCATTATATGTGTATAGTTGTTATTTTTAGTCCATATCGTTTACTTACTTTACTCTTGGCTGAAACTATTGGTGGTTTCTGTGCCTTTCGCTTTGCCCGTTCACTATGGTATCAAACTCTACAATATTCGGAAGCACACCGCGATAGCTATATAAACGACGCATGCACGCTAAATTACAAGGTTATAAATGTTTTTGTGATTATTTTCACCTGAAAATATCATTCTTATATGTTTTCTGTTTTGTTTTCCAGGTTGCTTTCCCTCTCGTGATAGCTTTCGAAATTGTTGGATGTTTTCTCATCCGTCTCATAGTTCCTAACCTGCCTCGGAAGATTAATACGTATGCCGTACCGGCTGTTATTGCTGGATTCCTCACTTTTGGCATGTACTTAATTGTCATAGATCAAAGCCAAATAAGAGTTATATAATAAATAATACCTTACGTTTTTCAAAACTAGCTTATCAGTTTCCATTGTTGTTTATAATTAAAAAAATTTCTTATACCCCTTCTAATGTTATCTTTCAGCCTTTGTTTACATTGGTGTACCTGGACTTAATCCTGTGGTTGCCTCATCTCGCATGTTTGGATGTAGCGGTATTGATGCTCAGTGGTTCATCGCTTTGTATTGGGTATAGATTTATTTAGTTATTTATATTTCCAAAGTAATAGTACGTTAAACTAAGATGTTCATGTTCATAGACTTGACAATTTGTTAGGATTAGGTTATCAAATGTTTAAAAAAAAATTTCTTATTCTTTAGATTTGTCCAGTGATTGGTTGGCTGGCAGCTGCAACTCTTCAGAAATCAATGGTTAAAAAGGTTCCGAAAAAGAAGAAGACAAATTAGAATTGGCTTTTTTAAATGACTGTCAATTGGTATTGAATGTTCTCAATTTCCTAAGTGCCGAAATTTTATTGCGAGTATATTTATTGTTAATAAACTGTAGCTCAAAAAAGTTATATATTTATGGAAGGTGTTGTAGCTTAATGCGTACGTTGGTTTGCTTTGATGTACTGTCATGGGAAACCCATTTGTAGTCTAATATGCAGGAAAGGGAGATCAGAAGTTGTGTCTAATGGGTCATGCCACACTTAGCATTTCAGTTGTAGTAGTGTGATCTGCTGTCTATTTTGATAATTGCCAGTAGCGTTTTATATGTACCAATTTAAGTTAAACTATATTGTTCTTTAAATGTCACAATTCAGTAAAATGGTCTGAACGTTGTTCGAAGTCGGTATTTTGTTTGTCTTGTTGTCAGTTCCACGCTTACTGTTAGTTTTAATTGTTTAAGTTCTGACAAATTGCTCTAGATATAGCTGCTTTGTAGTTAAATGCAGTATGGTGGTATTGCATATCACCTAGAAACCAACGAATGCTTCCCGTTAAGTCACTCATTCACCATTTTCAGTATGCTAGTATATTTTATTGTGTTCTTAGCTTGAGTGGTGATGTAGTAGCACTTCTAATATTTAAGCTATCACGTGATCTAACTATGACCTTGATCTACAACTTCCGACTTCCGTAATGACTTTGTTGTTTTGCTCCCTTAAAGCACAAACGTTCTTTCAGCATCCAGGCATTACGTTGACATGAAATATGCTTATATGATGTTATTGTGTATAAATCATGTGATATGAGCAGTATTTAAGCTCCATTATCCCATTTATCCCCAAATGCATAGATTAGTCCTGGCAATAACTAATTTCTATGGTTAAGTTTGTACTGCATCGTGTTGCTAAAGCTGGTTTTAAAATTCGTGTTTTTGAAGCATATACAATAGAATCTTAATTATAGGCTAATTATAGAATCGTCCCAAATATGACGCATAAAATTTGAAAATTGATTGTTTCTCATACTAATGGAGGGGTAAATACTTTATGGTTAGTGCCATATTTTTCAAGGAGTAGCATAGTATTAAGATTTATAATATTACCTAAGAGTGTTTTTTAACCGAAAACCAGGATTTATTCAACTAATTTCTTTTTTGGATTAAAGTAAGGTTTCACCAAATAGACTTGCGACTGTTCTTTGTTAATACTAAAGCTTAGATACTCTGTATTTTTCAATTTTCCACGCAATTTCTTTATTTTTTGCAAAATCCAAAGATGAAGTTTATTTAAAGAGTGTATAAGTAACTCAATCACAATGCTCTAGTATGGTGTTGGTGAGAGTACCACATTTAAACATGTTTATCCGGAAGTTTTTGAACGTCTTTTGCTCACTTCGCGTGATGCTTGATGTGTTTAAAATATATCATGTTATGAAAGTTGCTAACACATCAATTAGTCAAAATGTCTTAAGTTAACTTTTTAGTTTAAAAATACTGTCGTAAAATGTCTTGATATATTTACCTGAATTTTAGCTCTATCAAAGCGTATTAAATTCAACTTTAATCGTTAAGAACTAATGTATAATGACCAAAAATGGCGATTATACTCTATTTTCTTCTTCTCTATCCATAAATGAATGCATTTTATTTCAGATTCTGTCCCCGAAGAAGGTTAAATCTATGTTCCGTTTTAAGCGGTCTACGTAAGTTCTTTCAGAATAGATAGCAAGAGAGTATATATGAGAATTTAACCATAAGTGGGAATTTTATTTCAAGAAAATCCTTGTTTTGGTCCTCAGTTCACCGATGTTTACTTGTATCGTACATACTAATGAGTGAGGAGGACTTGAGCGAGCCATAAATAATGCCTAATATTTGGTATATTATTAATTGTTAAATACATTCAGCCAATAATTAGCACATTATCCTCTGACCACATGCTCTGTGATAGTTTCTGACTTTACAACCCAGTCAATCAAAATCCCTGCGATAACGTTTCGCATCGATTCATCAGTATCTGGTGGGTGCGATGTCTTATAATTAAATGACCACTGCGGATGTCGAAAGGGATTAGTCGTAGGCGTTTGCATGTAAACTCTTTTTATCTTTAGACTATTGACTATAAAGGCATGACAATAAAGTCTAGGAATGATTCGTTCTAGCTGAGAATTTCTTCAGCACAGGCTTTTCTCAATCGTATATTTGAAGTTATTTTTGCGGAGTATTTCCCAATCTCAATTTATGTTACTCCTACTCTTTTTGAGAACAGCTGTCAAATCTTCCTCTACCTACCCGTTCTAATACCCTAAATATGACACCAACCTCATTCATTCTTTGTTCCTACAGCAACAATTACCTTTTGTGTAACTATTCGACATGGTTTCTTTTACTTATGATTCATCTCTAAATTGCTTGATAGTACTTTTATATAGACATTAAGATGTAGCTAAGAATATGTTTATGAAATCGCCATATTTTCTTGGTTGCTTTTTAACTATCCACAGTAATTCTAATCAAAGATGCATGAAAGTAAGGAAAAGGCGATGCTTGTTTGGTAACATTTCGATCTCTTAATAAACTTTCTCCTGGATAAACCTGTTATGAGAAGTAGCTGAAATATGATCGTCAAAGTTTTTTCATCATGTTATGACAGTGTAAAGCAACAGAAGACTTCACCATTTGATGTTTTGAGCTAAGTTCGAATTTCTCAAATGATATCGATTTATTGGAGTCGATTCTTACCTTAAGCTCACTATCGGATATTTCCTACGTCTACATAATAGTGCACTTAGTACATGTGATATCTATTTATATAAGGTATTGTTGTCTTCAGTAGATTGAATTCAGAACTGGTTACAATTATTCTTGGCACTCATTGCAGTGAAAAAACTTGCATTTTCTTCAGCAATAAATTTAAGCGTAAGGTAATTGTTGGCTATTTCCCGTTCACTTGAGGTTCGTTTAATAATGTAGTATTTTATACGAAGCCTTTATGAGAATATTAATTAGCAGCGTACATATTTATTTGTAGTAGTTAGTGGTCTTCTTATATCACAGATTTATCAATAAATAAATGTGGGATAAAATAAGCTCCTGCCTTAAAGTGATAACTTCTAATTGCTTCGATAGAAAAAGGACTTAACGAGTGCATCAGATATTCTCGCTGAGATAAATTGCGTTGTAGATTGCCTCTGTGCGTTTTCCTAATTGGATAGTGATTAGGTAAATCGGCCGATTGTTAATTAAACGCATTTCTTTCTACTTGTTCCATGCTGCACGGATGGGTAGGAAAAGGCAACTTCGCTTCCGAGCCATCTTGTGGTACGAGAGAAATATAATATCGTGCTCGATGGGTATTTCGTCTGTGTATAATCCAATTGCGCATTCAACATCTCGATCGACTCAAATAAGCCATTCCGCACATTGCCTCCTCTGTCTTCACGTCTGCCCCTAAATTATAGCCTCTGCAAACTGTTTTTCAAATATAAGCTATTCATATCTAGGCTACTTTTAAATGCTAATTAACATAGCAAATGGCATAGTATCAAATCACTCAAGTTGACGATTGCTTGTTAGTTTTATCTGGGTGGTGATTATATGCTAATATTTTTTATTGCAACTTTCATGTTCGTTTCTTTGACGTTTGGTTACAATTTATCCGGAATTTTTAACTCATTCAGCCGTTAATTAATCTTAGATTTGTGAGTCCATTGTTCAAATAATATATTTTAATTTACAATAGTACTTTTCACCGAGACTATGCCTCTATCATAATAATACTTTACTAAATGACCTCGCGTTGTAACAATTGCATCGAATTTCTTTGATTTTCACTCGTTCATTGATACATGTTTTTTGAGAAAAGTTTTCGCTATCAAGTTTATTAATGTTTCTATTTCTTTTTCTTTTCTCTTGGACTTATTTTTTCCCAGTCGATGTCCTACGATGCGCACGCGCAAGTCGAGCGACATGAGCATCAAGTCAAGGGGCGAAGAATGGGAATGGGCTCAGAAATTAACCAGGTAAGACTTTCTAGTGTATAGTACCAGGTACTAAATTAAAATACGTGGTTCGAGGTTGAAAACTGGTGGTGTCTGGAACCATTTCGTCTCACTTGTAGGCTATAGTGCTGTTCACAGCGCCGCATATTCCTAGGCTTGCGATATCAGTTGGCGTAATTCGAAGGGGTGGGGCAGGGGCGTCACTCTTCAATATGATAAATGCACTCATCAGGTGAATAGTTTAGTGCCCTAGGAAATTGTAGCTATTTAAAATGTTTTCATGCAAATTTTTAAATAAATCTAAAGCTATTAAAGACTATACTACTATCTCCATTAGTTGTATATCTATATTTATGTTTTTTGAGGAAAGCAAAGCAACAACTATTAATATTGTCTGATTTAGCTTATGCTTCTGGTTCTTTGGTTTCCACAGAATTTTTCAGCTTGAAGTGGATTATATGTCATAACAAACTAGAGTATGGCGCTATAATGATTTGTATTCTCGTGAAATATGCTTGCTCTCTTTCTTCCAATAATTGTTTTGTTTATGTTGCTATCGCTCTGTATTGTACTGTATCTTCAATCATCCTATTAACTAAATGATAGTATTCCATATAATGACAGGAAAACAATATTTACTAGTGCGTTCAGTCAACCTCTGCGTTTAGGCATCAGCACTCATGGAAGTATCATCATTTTAAGTGCTCTTAGTTATCTTCGAGATATCACATACTATGTCTGATTGGCGATTATGTTATATGCTAATCACACAATTGGATTCGAATTTTGCAGTCTGATTCTTGTTTTGCTGGAATGTCCGTTCGCAGGTAGGCGCATTTCACGCTGAAAATCAACTGAAATATAAATATCTATTGGACTTTGCAAAATGCCATCTTATTTCTAAGTGCGGTTTTGATTGAAGTATGGAAAGAAAATATGAACACTTCTCTTAATAATCAATATTCATGGATCGTGGCGTACGTACATGTATTGTTTTCTTACAAGACTTACATCACTTTAGTCGTTGATTTTCGTATAGCAACTGTAAAACTAATTGTTTGGATGACATTCAGATTGAGAATATTATTCCTAAATACGCACCTTTTTTATATTAAGTGTATTTGTGTTTTCTTAACCCTATTTCTCTTAACTGACGACTTTAATATTTTGTTATTAAATGCACCGGAAATAGTTTTCATCACTTCAGATGTCAACATAAAGCAATATAAGGTTGTGGGAAAGAATGAATGCGAGGAAGAAAGATATAGAAAAGAATATTTTTTCATCGCATATTTTTAGACGATTGGAACAGGTGCTGCATGTACATCCTGAAAAGTACCAATCTGAATCTCGAAGTAATAGGGTTTCACGTCATACAACGCCTGAAACAAACGAGAGGAGTAGGAGCATTGATAATGTCTTGTGAGTCATAACAGTATACCAAGAGGAATATTTTGAGGAGAACTGGTCAGTTTTATTTCATGACTAATGTGAACCGCAAATGTGTAGCGTATCCCTTGTAATAAGAGCTTAAGCTCGCCAACTATACAGGAAAATTCTTCTTGAAAGCTAATTAAGATGATCAAAAGTATGCCGTGTTTTGTAAATTAGGAATATTTTTGATCACTGAGTATACGTTAAGAACTAGAAACCCATCAATCATCTTTCCCTTGACACTCATTATTATTCCTTTCAAATGCCATATCTCAGTCCAAAACAGACGCGGCCCTATTGATATTTCAACGTATAATAGTTGAGTCTGAAAAGAACGAAATGGTGCCGGTTTTCTTTTCTTTTCTTTGGTATCTATTAAAAATTTTTCCTCTGGACTGCAGCATATTTTGCGCCGCCATCAATGACCTCAACATCTGTCCACGATGCTTTTACAAAATCTTATGTTATGCCAGTCTCATAAGAATGCGACATTTGTATTTATCTATCCATAATCTTAGTCCATTTTAGCTAAATCGTATGTATTTTTTACTCTCACTTATTTACTGTTTTTCTCCTTTTAATTGTTCATATTTTCATATTCACAAAATTTTAAGTTTAAGAAGATTCCATCTCACGTTTAGTATACTTATGTATTTATGTTTATTATCTATTAAAATGTAGTTGTAAAATCAAAGATCTAAATTTTATTAGTGCCTATAATTGATTCTTTTGTTACATTTTTTACAAAGGTTTCACCGTTAATAGTTCTTCAGAATCTATGAAGTATGATGTGGAGACTAAAATGCAACCGAAAGTGAGTTACTTACAAAATTCGTTGAGATGTGACTTAGAGGCATTTATCGCACAGTATGATTTCTTTAGGAATTTATTTGAATTCCTGATAAATTGTAATTTAAGGTGATATTAATGTCATTATTTAAAGTGTTTTTCACAAAGTAGGGAATTTCAGTCGTCTTTTTAATCTTTACTTTGAAATTTGAAATTTAATGTCCACACCTTAAGAGAGCTACCTTTCTCCCCTGTCTTTGCCTTCTGTTCTGCGGCAGTTGGCGCGTCCTCGTCAGTCATTTTCATTTCAACGCTGGCATAGTGTACCAATCGTAGTAGAAACATTTAGCCTTCTTTAAATGTCTTAGCTCTTCGTCGAGAAATATGTTTTATAAGTGGTTTTGAACATATCTACTTTTCAAATCAGCACAGTAATCTGATTTTTGGCCATCACGATCCCTTTAAATTAAGGAGATGTACAGGATGTAGTAACTATACATATTCATACTTAATATTAAGTATTGATTGCATAATTTAATTGAATCAACGAACGCATAATTTCTTTTGAATGTTTTTCTTTAACAGCTGATTTATCAATAATGGTGTTTATGTTGCACTTCTTTTGTGTAAGAAGCCGAATTTTATTATAATTTCACCATCTTTTATTGTCATAGGATTCCGATTATGTTCAGTGCTCTTCCTACACTTATCTTTTCTGTCTTCTGTTTTATTTTAAGTTCACTGTACTTACTGAAGTAGAATTCGAAGAGAATATGAAAATTGACTCACGAACCCTAATATCTAACTATCGTGCTTAACGTGAGAAATGTTACTGTGAGAATATAAGATAGAAGATATCTTATATATTTCTTTCGAATCATATCTTTACAGACCGACAATAATGGACTTGGATGAAGCTAATGGGAATCTACTTATAAGTGATGACTCTGTGAGACCAGGTAGTCCACAAAGAGGTACACCAGTAGATGAAAGGCTAGTACTTTAAGATATTTTTATTTCTACTTCTCTATTACTCTAGATGCGTTATTTAACTTTGGGTATTATTGCATCACTATTCTTAGTATTCGTGATTTTAAGAAGAAACACCTAACATTAAAAGATTTTTAAAAATATCTTAAATAAAGTATTTAGATTTAGCAGCACTGATTTGGTAACAATAAATGTCTCAGGTTTAAAGTTTCAGACATTTGAGAGGACGCTTGCAAGGTTTGTTTTAGTTTCCATAGTAAGTAAACCTATATAACTGAGTGGTTATTCTTTATTTTATATATAGCAATATAGATTGTTAGGGTAATATTTAATAGCAAGCCTTATCTAGATATCCCAATAGCCTTCTTGGAAATAGGGAAAAACGTGAGAGGTACTTCGTGCAAGATACTAAAGAGTACTTTTTCGACAGGCATAGATCCACGTCAGTTTTCCAGTTTTTTTTCTATCAAGTATTTTCTGAAAAAGTTAGCGCCATATGATAGAAAAGTAGGAAAGTCTTTCAATGAATAATGTCAAGGTATTTATTATATGATAATGATAATGGAAGATGCGTATAATGAATGAAATGAAGTCAGCTGATCGATTAAATGCATTCTTCCAATTAATAGCAAAATAGTGCAATAATCTTATGTAAACGAGATGAAACTATAGTTTTGAAATAGATTTGTTCCTTCCCTTGATTTAGAAATAATTACAGTTTCGAGTCTATCTTATACATTTATCAAAGCGGAGGAAGGGTTAAACGACCAGAAGCTGTGCCAATTGATGTCTTTCTTAGAGAAATGCGTTTTTTTCAGGTTTTTTAAAATTGCTATTTTTATGATAAGCTGTTATTTCTCATTTAAGAAAGTATTTCATTGCTAGTCAGGGTGTTTTAACAAAATCTACCAAATAGTCAAAAATAAATTTTTAGATGGGAGAGGACCTCATGGAAGAATTTTGGATAGCTGAAGGTTACGAGAAGCCAAAAGAGACTATAATGCCTCGGAACAAAGCACAGAGGAAGTTGTGGGAACTAATGGAATACCCAGATAGTTCACTATCGGCCAGAGTTGTTGCATTCATATCTATTGCAGTCATCGTTATGTGGGTGACAAGGATAAAGTCTTCGTTTAGGGAAACCTTGAGAAAATAGTTTTTTTTATAGCTCAATTGTCTCATTTTGCTGGGAAACAGTACCATCAGCTGACGTTCGTGAGTATAATGTCTCCCTTATTATACCATCAGAGGCACCTGAAAAGGAGGAGGGAAGAAATTTTTCTAATCCATTTTTCTGGATTGAACTCGTTTGTATATTGTGGTTCACAATCGGTTAGTAAACATTTAGAATTGTTTGAAATATTAATTTTTTAACCCTCTTTTCATCTTAATCTTTTCAGAACTATTTTTGCGGTTTATTAGTAGTCCATCCAAAGTCACATTTCTGACTTCTTTCCTTAACATAATCGATTTTGTGGCAATTGCTCCTTTTTTTGTTAACCTGATTTGGTTAGTGATCTACTACTATTATAATTCACTTAAACTTACCTCACTTTTTTATGACTATTTTAGGGCTGACGCAAGCAAGTCCAACTCTTCTATGTCATTTGCGGTTCTACGAGTTCTTAGACTTGTTCGAGTTTTCAGGATATTTAAGCTTAGTAGGTGGGTCATATTGTCAACAAGTCTAATTAATCCATAGGTTATTGAAAATGTGATTTGTTTGTAATTGAAGGCACTCGGTGGGTCTACAGATCTTGGGTAAAACCTTTCGTGCTTCTGTGCAAGAATTCTGCCTCTTAATATTCTTTATGGTAATAGCACTAGTGCTCTTTTCATCAGGAATGTATTTTGCTGAGCAAGGTGATCCACAATCGAAATTTACGTCAATACCAGCTTCGTTCTGGTTTGTGCTGGTGAGGAATTTCTTTATTTCTAAGAAATGGGTAAGCTCTTTAATAGATGAACACTTACAGGTTACAATGACTACAGTGGGGTAAGCATTATTGTAGTGCGGTGCATATGTTGTGCAGTCCAGTCTTTAAGAAATGTATTTGTCGACTAGAATATTGATTGTGATTCTACTTTAATTTTATGCAATTAAGAGTTGCCATTTGTGCTAAAAATTCTAGATAGACAGTGGGAACTTCACTTAACAATCTAGGTAGAAATCTTTGCATATAACAGCCTGTCACGAAGAATATTTTATTATATTTCGTATATATCCTTGAATTCATTGCAGCTATGGCGACTTAGTGCCTCTGAGTCCACAGGGTAAAATCGTAGGATCTATGTGCGCCTTGATCGGAGTACTTACGTTGGCTTTACCCGTACCAATCATTGTATGTGGAAATTTAAAAGCTTGTTTATACCCTAATAAAGAAAGAACATTTTCCTGATTAAATATAGTTATAGGTGGCCAACTTCAAGCACTTCTACAGGCAAGAAAACCGTTTAGCAACAATGAGGATTATAGGGAAAGACTCTACTGTGGAGTCGGGAGATGATAGCTGACTCGCACTGGGGCTGCAGGCCAGCGTGAACAGTGAGGTAATTCATAATGTGGAAGAGCTAAATACAGATTTATCCGATGGATCACTATTGCAGGTTGTAAGCAGAAGTATGAGTAGCTCAGAGCACATGGATATGCTCAATGCATTTCCCTTGTCAACTGGTAGCATAACGCCTACTAAGTCGCATAGAAGTGCTTCCATTCCGATTTGATCTTACTAAGTAATCCGTATGCAGTGATAATTGGGAGTTTTAAAGAGAATGTCCTGCGGCTCCCAAGATTTTCCTCAAATACTTGAAACCATAATCCAGTTCTCATCGGGTCAGAAATATCTTAAAGTCCATTATGCTATTTACGTTGTTGTTATCATTTATACTTATTGTAGAATGTTTATCAAGTGATTAGCTGTGATATTCTTGAGACATTCCTGTCGCATATCTTTTAATAAACTGCTATCAGACACTGAATGCATGTAGCTCAAGTATTTGTTTACTTCATACCCGTAAAGCATCAGTGCTCAAATCAATTTAACAATAATTGGCCGATAACATGCATTCATCGCTTCAAAAAAATCACGCAAATGGTTCGTACACTAATTTAAGAAAATTATTGACATACATAGTTTCAGCCTCTTAGGTTTTGAAAAACTCCTTAAAACGAAGACACTTAGTATCACAAGAGCAAATGATCACGGTTTCTAGGACATTCCATAAATTTTAAGTTGGGGGAACCAATTGTATGCAGTTAGAAGAGATCGCAAGGGTGGTTTGCTAATACAGGAAAGCTTTGTTGCGACATTACCATACATTCACGTAGTGAAAGATGTAGTGGCTTCTATAGGGATCTGACAAAAAATTTCTTCTGTTCCTCTTCTCTCTGACACATCCTCACCTTCCGCTGGTTCCTCTTCTATCATAATTGAGTTCTCATCAATATCCGCCTCATTCACAAAGACAACATGCTGTAATTATGTATAAACCGAGAAAAATATATTTCTCTCCAAAATAGAGTTGCTATTACCATATTGCCAAGTTGGTCACCATACTCCATTCGTAACCGTTCATACTGCTCTTCACTGATAGTTACAGTTTCTCCATCCTAAAATGAGCATAACCTATTTTCATCTCAATGTTACTAAAAAGTAAGCACCTCATTCATAACTGATGTCGCTTGTGCTATGATATTATCATCACTCTGTGAAGGCTCCGGTTGTTGTTCACCATCTTCGGATATCATCCCCATTTCTATAGGCAGTAAATTCTGCAATATTAAACATAGGTTAAATTAACAATGTGAACTACAGTCTTTCGATTGATTTATTAAACTTCCTCACACTGTGTTCTTCTTTTGCCTCAATTTCATTTTCATCCATAAGCATTACATATATCTCACCGCCATCAACATTAACTCCTTCTGGTACAATGACCTAAAAAACCCAAAAACTTGCTAATATTCATGAAAACAAGCTACAACTGAATTTAAACGTACTTGCATAGTTCCATCAGGTGCCGATACAAGTTCTCCTGTATAAGTCGTCATACTAGATCCACCTTCTGGGAGATTAATACTTGCCAGATCTATAGAAAATATCTGTAGTAATTAGCAACTAATAATTGCAAAAAGAGATTTAAGAAATCGAAACTCACTAAGAAGTCTCTCAGTATTAGTCTGTCTCTCCATCCTAATTTGATGGTCATCTTCCATAGTTATACTAGCCAATTTCTCAAGATGTTCTTGACGCCGATGATGAAGAAAATCCGTCCTATATTATTAGCTATGAAAAAGATGATTAAAACCAGTAAGGCTAAAAACACATAAAAAAAGATCCTAGGTATATTAAGAGAAAGTAAGGACCATACCTATCTGTATAAGAGACATCGCAACATGTCCATAGAATACGACCCCTATCTACATCAATCTTAAATGGAGGCATCCCACTAGTTTCAACGTGACACGAAAAAGCTTCTTTTGAATGTACACGCAACATATGTCTGATCAACAATGATGGGCGCACGAGACGTAATCCACATTCATCACACACTGTTCTGCAAGCATTATTTTAAATCTAACCGAGAATTTCAGGCACTATATTGAATTAAACAAGAATCATACCGGCAAGGCATATTATCATTGTTGACTAAATGGTGTCCATGTCTGTTTTGCATTTCGTTTTTCTTATATGGTGCCCCTAATGCTGCCCTATTTCGATGCCCATTATCAAGCTTACAACGCATAACCTTAAAGATAAGAGATGAATTTAAAAAATCACACCACATTAACTAAATAGAATTACATACTCTTTCATTTCGTTGAGAGTGTGCTGGCATGGCATGCACATCAGCTTTGTGAATGTTAAGCTCTGCTACCGATGGACATACATGACCGCACCACTTACAGATGAACCCAAAATAATTGAAGACGATAAACTAAAACTGCATAAAACGACTGAAACCATTTGAGTTTAAAAAAAACCTCCTCCGCCTAACGTGCATATTCTCTGTGTGAATCATTAATTTCTTTTCGTCGGTGAATACAAGATGGCAGTCGTGACACGTCAAACGAGAAACAATCTGAACGGAATAATTGTGAACATCTCATTTGAATTTAATATAATTCTCATCACAGTACTCACCTCAGGTCCATACTCTGCCAGTAATTGAGAACGTAATTCATCATTTTTCTTATGTGCTCTTAAATGGCTTTCCATTGCTGTAGGGTGAAGTGCATTAACGAGCAAGCTACATATACGACATGCTTCATATCTTTCGATAGTATCCAAAGTAGTATCTGCACTTGATGAACTTAAATCTGCAAATGGTTAATGCGTTAGTTCCTATACAAAATTTTCCCTTATATTTGTACTCATATAAACAAATTTAAATCAAACAATGGCGATATAAATAATAACTAACCAGTTGTTCCATTACCTAAAGTACCCAATGTAGCTTGTCTTACGGCTTGTTGCGCAATGGCCTCCTGCCTCAGACGGGCAATGTGTGCACGTTCCCTCTGTCGTCCTCGTTCTTCTTCACGCCGTCGCCATTCGGAGCTAATTGTTGAGATTTGAAGTTGTATCTTAATCGAATATAGTAAAATACAAACACAATAACAAACAATAGTAACGTTAAAAATAAGCATATCACACCTCTGTCATTCGATCACGATGAACCTGTTTTGCATGTCGCTCCAGACCAAATGATGTTAGAAATACTTTATCAAGACAAAATTTGCAAGGATACGATTCAATCTCATCAGCAATACCTATAAAAATATGAATTTAGTAACATTTTAAAATTCTCACAGGGAAAAATTTGCTCACCAGGTAATGGATTTTGAGTATATGGTTCATTAGCAACTTTCGAGATGCCATCTTCTATAACTATCCGTTTACCAGATGGTACATTCTAAAAATAGTCAAGAGTAAAAATCATCCGGTATAGTGTTGAAAATCGATAAGGAACTTGTTTCAATTATAAACAAATTGTTAATTGCCAAACAAAAGTTTACTTTGCTAGATTGATGTACTGCAACAACAACTCCATCTCTGACAACCAGCTGCTCATCACGTAATTCTTGTGAGAGTAAATCATCTTCAGTTCGAATTGCACCATCTGATGGTATCGATTCAACAACATCTTAAAATAAAATTGATAGTAAGACAACAAAAAAAACAATATAATGAATCTTTTAAATAATCCAAATTGCTTGATGTATATTCGATAAAACCTATTAAAATTCTACAACTCCTAAATACTTAAAATATTAAAAATATAAATTAAGATATATAGTTACAATTTAAGAAAAGTCGAATTGAATCTAAGCAAGTATATGAATCTTTAAAAAAACAATTCGTACTACCGGAATTCTTATCAGATGCATATTTTGCCAACCGTGGTGTTCCCCTAGAAATAATTCGAGGAACTTTCCGTAGAGATGTAGCCATCTGAAATTTAAATTTTCCGCAATGCCGCCAAATCAGCGTATACAACTTGAGCATCCAATTCATTATTACAATATCTAATCAATGTCCTGGTCAGATGATACTTCTAATCCATGCCTTTCACCTCAGCGAAATATTGAAATGAAATGAGAGGACGGGTCACATTCGGCAAATGACGCTCACGTTTGGCCGAATATCGATCAGGCCATTCCACTGTCTGCGCTCTCTTGCAGAGGATGAAACAGCGTACACCACCGCCATGTACAACACAATGAAGCAACAAACATCGAGTTCGAACTCATCACTTCAAACATATTATCAATAAATATTTATTTATACATAACTCATATAAGCTAAGAACATGTACTTTTTAAAATACCAGTTTCATGCACAGGGATAACAGATGATGAGATCTGAGAACACATCAACCTGGATAAAAACAAAATATCTTATTTTAAAAAATCGTGAAAAACAGAAATTTTTTATGAAAAAATCTCTTGAAAACAAATTGCGGAAGTATTCGTTTTATGTATTTGTTCCCATAAAACGTGGTTGCTTTTTAACGTAAACATCAACAGGTCGTTGAAATCCTATAAAGTTAATAATTATAGACAGCAAAGATAATTTTTTTCATATTTCAATAGATTACAGCTGCCTGCAGATTAACCTTTGCTTTTAGCAGTAGGCGCACCAAGATGCTCAACAGACTCGAAGCCAACTTCTTCTATCAAATACATCTCAAAATCTTCAGGTTTGAACTCAATACGAGCATAATTCTCCTTTAGAATATCCTGAATATAAGTATTTATATTTTAACTGAATTATAAAAATAAGTTCAGGTAAACCAAGGACTCATGTATTGAATTACACACCGTCATTTTTGCCCTCTTTTTGTAACTAGCGAATGGTTGAGGCTCCAGTATAAATCTGCCTCCTGGTAATAGTTGATTGAATGCACGACGAAAAAAACGTCGCAGACCGTCATCACCAAAGTTGAGATGGATCCACTTGGTGATACTCAAAGCAAGTATAACATCAAACTCCTCCTCGACCTGAACTACCATTATATTCTCTTAAAGTGTTAATAACGAAACAACAAAACAGTTAATAGGCAATGTCTCTAAACAAACCGTCTCCAACAATTCATCGTTCTCTAACACATAATTCTCTGTTCGGAACCATATATTGTCAGGAAACTTCGTTGAGAAGGAGAGTGAATGATTAGAAATCGGGCCGAAATTGTTGCAGAATGAAGCAGGAAACTTCCCAATAAACTGAATTTTTATTTTTACTTACATATTATTTACCACTAAAGTACTTGTAAGTACCATTTTCTTCATAATATAATAATGAGAAAAAAGCATTTAATATATCAGTAGTCTCATACTTCGATATCTTGGTCGCAATAATGCTTGATATTCTTACGAGCAACACCAATAAGATGTTCATCAATGTCAATCCCTAATATTCTTCTTGGTGAGTAGTCTTTGGCCAGTGATAATGTTAGAAATCCAACATTGCATCCTAAAAACCTACATGTATTCAACTTCATACATTTAAGATAAAAACTTCAGAAAAGACACTGATGCTACCAGCACATTAATAGAAATTTTTAAAAGAACACTATTTTAATTATATTCAATAACCTTGATGAAGATAGGATTACCTACTGACCGATATCAAGAATGCTTTTTTTTTCAATCCATTCTCGTTTTATAAATGTTAGGCGTGAATCTTTTTGTCCAGGATCCAGTCTTGTACCATAATATCTATCAAAGTTACCATAACAATATCTGAAAAAAAAACACGTTAATAAAGAAAACTAGTTTAACAAAAAGACTGACCTCTTATTAAAGTACTCTTGCTTGTTTTTTTTAATTTCAGTGGCGTCTTTACTACCACTTGGTCCATCTACTATAAATGAGTCAACACCACTATGATTTCGATGTCGTTTTACCTTAAAATTTTGAATGCATAACTTGATTATCTTGAATAAAAAATACAATAACTAATATATTACCAGAAAATAATACAAACTAGTACTAACACAAAAAACATCTCTTACATCTGAATTTTTATTTAATTAGCGAACCTGTTTATGTCGTTGTACTGGAGAAACAACACAACCATCTAATGTAGTTTGATCATCAGCTTTACGCCTGAGCGATAATTATAAATAGAAATTATGATGCTACTTAATTAAGACATAGTTAACTCTTGCCCACCTCTTTCTTTGTTTTTCCAACTTATTTAGATTAAGTGGATCGCGTATATTCTTTGGAACCAATACCTAAAAAGGTCCACCACTTCTTTCAAAATTGTTTAGAATACTTCAACGTACATCAAGCGGTTTTAAACCTTCATCAGCATCCATGACCACCATCTCATCGCCGGACATTATTGCATTAAGATTTAATGGATCTTGTTTCGTTCCACCAGTCGGATATTGAAAATCATTTGAAAACCTCTTCCTACCTCCACGAAAAGACTCTCCTCAAAACAAATTACCGATTATTTAAATCTATACAAACTATCTTCAACACAGAAATAGACGCTTAAACACTCACGTCTATTATTTCTACAACCGTCAAAACTTCCCCGCCGTCCACGACTACCTCTTTGCGTGTCTTCGCTCATTTTAGCTTAAAACAAAACTCCTGAAAATTCCACATATATTTTAATCCTATCGTTCCTTAGACCTAACCTATTCAAAACTATTTAGGCTTTAGTTCTTTCAATCACATTAATAATACTTTAATTCTTAAGATCTTTTGCGAACCCATAAACTTCTAAAATATGAGATAACATAGATTTCGAATACTAGTGCATTAGATTATTAGACAACACTTCACTTTCAAAAGTTATGAGAACTTGTACTAATGAAACTTTAAAACAACAGAGAGGAAACCCTTATCTATAAGTTAAATTAAAGAAGTAATAGTACATATGATTTTAGGAAACGGTGGAATCAAAAAGTGATGAGTTCGCGCGCATTGCAATGAAACATTTTGGACGCCAGCCAGAATTTCAATCACATTCATTGGGCTGCTACGAAAGATCATATTGGAGAACATCCAACCTTATGTAATAGTGGCAATTTGCCAGTTTGTTCTCAGGGTGATTTAATCACTAGTTATTATGATATCCATTTAATTGTCATAATTGATACTTCTTAAAAAAGTATAATTGGATAATTGTAGTAGCTAGTAGTAGTTTTAAATACATAAATGAACTCTCATCTACTATATCTTCATACCGTATATTACATTATTTTTTCGAATTTTTTTTGTATCATTATTGTAGATGACGGTTATTCACATTAAAAATGATGATGCTGCCAAAACTAAACCACCGAATGATCCGCCACCTGATCAACGTTCAGCTGGACCCGTAAAAAGTGTTTCTTTTCGTGAGGTAGCAACACTTCTATTACTTTAATATATCTAATAATTTTAAAAAAACATTTAAAATTATTATGTAGGCGGGTGGTGGACCTACAGCCCAGGAACAGCATACTATTGATAGAGTACGAACATTTTTTGGAGAAAAGGGGTTTTCAGAAGGGATAGCTCTTAAGGTTATTCGGGTCAGTTGTATTTTGCTGTTTTATTTAATTTGTGGTAATATATCATATAATTAATTTAACTAGTGAATTGTAGCTTCCGCGATTTTTGAATGCTGATCCAAATTCGTCTGGTTATTTGGATGAAATAGCATTATCATATTTCGAAGAAATTGAAAAGAATGAACGGGCAGGGACTCCACATCCGGTAACTGGTTCTTAGTAGCTGTTGAGAATTTATTCACGGAAGAGAATAAATTCCCATTTTATTTAGGTCGAGGGTTGTGTTGAGCAACTAACACAAACAAATAATGAGCGAATTGAAAAAGCTGAGTGGCAACAACAGGTTGCAATTCCACAGCCTGGTCCAGATGTTAAGGATAAGGAACAAAGAGATATCCAGAAGTTTGTTTTTTTCTGTAGGTTTTAATATTTGTAGAAATAGGAATGTGATACTCAATAATCAGATTTTGACGAATATTAATTTTGTGATGTTTTAGAGCTATTGCTGAGTCTTTATTATCATCTACATCGGGAGTTGCTGGTAATGCTTCATATTTATCATCAATGCCAGATAATCCAGAGGAAATGTTGAGAAAAGAAGGACTGTCGGTTAGTCCTCATAACATTTTACTGATTTAACGACCTAGAAATTGATTAATAATAATAATTTGTAGGATTAGAAAAAACAATCACTATTAGCATACTTTTTGTTTGGTTCCAATTTTCAGGTGGGGTTGCATAATACTGGGAATACTTGTTGGTTTAATGTTGTTGCTCAACTACTTTTTCATATTCCTATTTACCGACGGATTATTTACGATAATGTTCCTTCGAATTTTAACTATTGTCACCGATTACCATCTGAAATTAGCGAGGTATGTAATTAGTCCAATATTTGTTTATTAGTATGCATGGTATATAGGAATTATTAAAATTTTGATTGTAATTACAGGACAATAGGAACATTTTAGGAAAATATTTCCGAAGTAGACTTGGTCATAGCTATGCGAAGTCTATTTGCTGAAATGGAAGGAGGTAACAGAAAATACATTGATCCGTCTGGTGTTCTTCAAATAGTGGCTGCTCTTGCTGCTAAGAAAGGCGGTGACTCACGATTAGTCGGAATGCAACAGGCAAATGAATTTTTTTTTTGATATTAAGTTTTTCCCGTCTTTTAAAGTATTGAAGGATAGTTTTATTTAGTGTACAAACTTTCTATAAGAAAATTATTATTTTAGATTTACTTCGAATACTTTAGGATGCATCGGAAATGTTATCCCATCTAATGGATTGGCTAGAGAAGGGTCTTAAAACAATTGCGAAAGCAGCTGAGCAACTAACTATTGATACTAGTGAAATGGTAAATAAAAGATTTGAAAAAAGTTAAATAATTGTATTTAAATTTATTGGTATTCATAGAATACACCCTGTCGGTCGGCCACTCGTTGCATGGAGGCAATGGAGATTTCTCCATCACCATCTACTGATGGTGATGCCGATAGAGAATCCTCCTTTGCTATGGAAACACAAGATGTCGACCATCAGTTCGTTGTTCCAAAAGTGCCGATTGCTCATGGTAAGTTCTCTATTTAATGCCAGTTTTTCACTATTGTTAATTAGTTCTAGAAGTATTGGTATCATGCCATTTATATAGATTTTTGAATGGTCAATTCTGCTTTCAAGGAAGTGAACCGTTATCAACTCTTCCCACTACAAATGCTTATGTGCGCCAAAGCACTCCTTTACATTCATTATTTCATGGTTACCAGGCTGAGCGTTCTGAGAGAGGTTTTAATTATCAATAGTATTATTTTATGTGGCAAAAGATGAATTTATGTTCTATTGATTTCGTAGTGCTTACTTAATTGCTTTTGGATGAATTGTAATCTATGACATGATTTAGGTGGAGTAGACGTTTGGAGTAGGCTAGAATATACATCACTCTTTCCTCTTACTGTGTCTTATGGTAATTTACACGATGCAATGGAAGCACATCAGTTTATCAATAACAAAGGAAAAGAGGTAACATTTTTCATGCTTATGATTGAACAAATATACAGAGTGCACTAAGTGTTCTGATACAGGAATGTAATGGCAATTAAATTATAGTGCTGATAAGCTTTAGATCCGGAGATTTTAGCGACAATATTCGTAAAACTATATTGATAAGGAATCGACGGCGCGAACGTGCTCTTCACTGATGGAAAAAATACTTAGGCAGAAAAAAACAGTATCAAATTGATCTTACATTGAGAAAACTTCACCAGATTTTTATCACTTGTATTCGATGAACTTGATTATGTATTATATGTAGTCGTAAAATGATAAAACATTGGAGTTTTAATTAAGTACGTAATATCTCAGATAATGCTGATTTACTTTCGGAACTATGCAATTTAGCATGTATAATACATTTCTGTTGGACTCTGAATTGGTACATAATGGTGCTAATTCTGCTTAATTTACGACATTTTCTAGCCTTGGTTTGAAAATCTACCTGCTGTTCTGATATTTTCGTTGGGCCGTTTTTATTATAATCAAGCAAATCAAATAACGGAAAAATTGCATAATAGTTTCGACTTTCCACGAACAATCTATATGGATCGATACTTAGCGAGGTGAATTCTAATTTTAAGAATTGAAGATGTTTATTCTGAATTATCGTTATTGATTCTAATGTTATTTGTGTTTTTTAAAGGAACTATTCACTGGTAGTCCAGTTACGGAAAAATCAGAAAGATCAGAGATTGGAATTAGCTGATGTTCGCTCAAAATTAAAGGGGTATTTTATTCTTTAAAAATATTGAGAGAAAAATTGTATTAATAGATTTCATTATTTTTCTTGCTGAAATAATTTTGCCAGTTATTGTTTCATACATAGGTATGACAGCTACCCCCTAGGCGATCATACAGAGAAATTGTCGGATGTTCTTAAGGCCGTTTATAAATATGTTACTTTAAATACCAGGTAACACAATATGAAGATTAAACGGCGTTTAATATATTTTCATGGCAAGATACATGGCATCTATATATTATAGTGTCCCAGTTGATGATAGTGTGGAGTTGAATGTTCCTTCCTTCCCAGGGCCTATTCCACTTTCTGCAATGCAAATGCGGATACGAAGTTCTTTTGTGGAGCAGAAAAAAAAAGGTAACTTTATTCACTACATATGACCAATTATTTATATTGATTTCTTATAACAGTCCTTCCATCTCCCGAAAGTTCTCATGCATCTTTAAATGATATTGCACCACAACTACATCAAATAATTAGTGAGGAGGAAGAGAAAGAAGCAAGTATGTTATCCATTATCTAGTAATAATTTTTATATGGTTTTGACTTTTACAAAATTGATCTTTAGAATTGAGAGCTCGCGAGGGAGAGTTGTCGTCCTTAATAGAGAAAACCTTCGATCGGTTTGATCTTATGCAACACCAGTATCGTCTTCATGCTGTTGCCATTCACCAAGGTCAAGCTAATGCTGGACATTATTGGGCATATATTAAAAAGGGTTTGTATTAAAATTTTAAATTGCACAATTGTTAAATTTCAGTTTAGATTTATGCATAGTTTTTCCTGTAATAACGTTAACCATTTTATTTTAAGATGTTTTTTGTAGAATGCATTTAAATGTTTGTTGAAGGGAATGATGATGTTAGTTGGGAGAAGTTTAACGACAAAAATGTTGAACAAGCTGAGTGGGAGCAAATAGAGAAGGAATCTGTTGGTGCAGAATCACGAACATCCTCTGCATACTTTCTTGTTTATGTTAACACAGCTGCAAAATGGCTTTTTGGAAGTGGTCAGTCAATAATAATAGTAATAATAATAATTGGTACGGTAGCTTCCTCTTTACTTGCTTTTAAGTTTAACTAGAAGGATCTTTAATAATGTTCATATCTAAGTTTTCGAAAAATGGATACTCTTAAAATTGCGATAAAAGCAGTTATGGCACGGCTATTAATTAACGGTATAAGTTCATTCATGAAAAAACAGCGATCTTGGAAGTCATTAAGCAGTCAATTCATATTAGGTTATAGATCTATCAGTGGAGATGCCCCTTGATCGTATTCCTCAGGATCTTCGTCAAAGAATATCTGAACAGAATGCTGAACTGTTTAATGAAATTGAGCGCTATAATCTTAGAAAGGCTCAAGGGGACCAATCAGATGTTCATCCAGTATCGGAATTTCCTCCCTTAGAACTCACAGCGAAGGAAGCAGTAAGCTACTACTATTTTAATTATTAGTATAAAGTACCCTTACATACAAATAAGTTATAATACCTATTAATAATGAATTTTTCCATATTTAGTTTGAGCAATTTTTAAGGCACTCATTGATCCAGACATGGCATCGTGTGTATTAGGAACAGGTGTCGAGCCATTTTTTGACGCTGATCAACGAGAACATTTTAGAAACCAGGTCTTCGATTTTCCATTCTTCTGTTTGAATGTTGCTGTGAGTATTTACAATAGTTTGATCATATTTATTACAATAGTTTTTCAGGTTCATTCTCTTCGCCAATTCATGAGTCGTAGTTACCGAGAAAAATTTTCTCATGATATTGTTTTAGGCCATCAATCTAAGTTGCTATATTTACATCTTGTGAAACCAGTACTCATACAGTATGTTATTAGTTATTTCTTCGTTTTTTTATTACTGAAATTAAGGACTGTATTTTTGCAGATTATTAGAAGAGAGTGATCAGTGTTTTACCGGTAAAGATGAGTCTTTCACGAAAGTAAAAATTGCTTATGACAAGGTAATTATTATACTTAGATTTTCAAGTTGTAATTACTTATATATTAATCTTATTTAGTTGCTCAACAACTGGTATGATAGGGTGGCCTTACTTGATCCTCCACCAAATCATTTGGATGATCCTCGACGTAGCGTATTACATTTTTGGCGCGCGGCAAATTTGCGTATGCCTGCAAAGGTGTACCGATATATCCTACTTAAAGCTCTAAAACATTCAGAAAATGTGTAGGTTTTAATTTCTATTGTAATCTTTATGTGTGAATACAAACCTTTCTTATATTAATAACTGTTCTAATGAGTAAGTTATAGCTACTAACACAAGGATTGCATTTGTTGTTTCAGTCGTGTAGCTGATAATGCTAAAGAAGAGCTGATCACATTTGAACAGACTCCGTGTAGTACCGACTATATTTTGTTCTACCAGGCATGTTTTTAAAGTATTTATTGGTTTCTACAAATATAGTTAAATTTAGTTCCTAGATTGCAGCGTATATCACATCTTTATGATCTCTTGAAGAATATTTGGAGTGCTGTACGTCAAATGTTAAATGATATGGATACTATTCCTGATCACACTGCACACTTGTTAGTTCACTAATTATGTTTAGAACTAGGTTTTATTTAGTGCTACTTAATTTGCAGTAAATTTTCGTCTAACTAATAATTCAGGTCAAGTATTTCATGCGATAAATGGACTAATATGCTGCGGTTATCTGCTATTGTTCGTAGTCTTTACGACAGAATGTGCTCTGAGCTAAGTGATGTTAGGGTATGTTGTCCTATCATAACCACAATACAGATTTTCCAACTCGAGCTTGAAATTATTTCTAGTCTTTATTTTTTACTTTTTTTTCAGGAATACAGTGTTGGCCAAACTATTAACTTCAACTCATGCATCATTGATTCATTTGTCATTAGAGGCCTTACAATAATTCCTTATATGGTAGTTTTTTTAAACTTTAAAACTTTACTACTAAATAAAATATGGTTTTATAGTTATAATTCGTTTCAATTATAGCCTAAGATATTTCAGAATTTGCACGCTGTAATGGGGGACTACTTATTGGGAAGTGCTGAACCACAGTTTGTTAAATTATTGGATAATGCAGTTCCTCATATGCAGACTTCATTAAATACAATATCTCGATGGGCTAATGCTGGTGATCAAACAGCTGATAAGGTTTTTAGAATTTTTTATACTAAATAGTAAGTGATATCCTATATTCATTTTTACTTGAATTTTCGGGTTTTTTTTAGATTGTGTCTCACGTAAGGGATATGTTGAATATGATCGCCTCTATGTTTCCACAAGCACGAGCTCCGCTTAAAGCAGATTATATTCAAGTATATCTAGAATTCTGTAGGATAGTTGGTTTTAGTATCCAAGAATTTTTTAAAGAATTTTTTAAAGAAGTTGCTCAATGCCACTGACTCTACACAGAATTTCGCTCCTGAATCTGTACGACTCATTTGTCATGGCGATGATATTATGTTTGAGGTTGAGAAGGTATATTATTCTTTTAATATATATCTGCATATGCGTTGTGATTCTCCGTATATCGTCCCAGGTCCTGGCACAACGTTCTGTCGTAGGTCTATGTGACGAAGCGGATGCGAACTGTACTTATGAGCGATTGATGAGCGTTGTCAGTAATATTATTATGAGCGGTTTTCAGAATAATGGTGACTAGTTAATTCTTAAAGTAGTTTTTAAAAAAGCAGTTCATTTAAATTTTTTTTCTCTTATAAGGATTTTGCGCATAACGCAATAATATAAGTAACTTAGGAACAATTTCGGCGTATTAAGACATAAGCTTTACTTATAGCTTTTTATAGTATTTATTATATTAGTATGATTGGTAAATAAGCTCACATGTAGTACTCGTGCCTAGGATATATTTTCTAGTGTTCTGATTGTAATATGATCACTATTTTGTTTCATTTTCTCCTTGCGGTGGTTCTTTGTTTGTTCGGTGCTATTTCAGTGCCAATGTATATTTATTCTATTAACTCTGTAGTCTGATTATTTGCATATTAGGGGATATCTTTAGTTTATTAATTCAACCAAAGATTTCCTCTTGTAGTATCGCTATAGATTTTACCGATAATTATTCATTTTATCGAAGAGAGCTCACCGGTTCATTGCAATGTGATTTATACATTCTTAACTGCTTTGGTTATTTTGCTTTATAATTTCTATGGATCAACCGGGAATATTATATTCTCCAGTTGAAAATTTAAGTTATATATACTCATCTAGATGGATGTAAAATTGCACATTATGTTCCATTTTTCGTATGTTTTGTACATTTTATACAGAAATCTAATACGTTTATAAACTTTATTTTCTATATTGCCGTATGGAACCGTATTGTAAACAGTGCATATAGGTCGGTAATTAGTTTAATAACTGCGTTTAGGTATAACTCATAATAAATTATTAGGGAGTAGAGTTATTCAAATCATTTATGCTGGGGGAAGGATTTCTGAGGATATTTTTACCCTATCTGCATTCGTTCGTGTTGGGAGGATGTAGTTGTGGGTATGTTCACAATCTATCAATTTGTGCGCTACTATCTTCATCACTGGAAGAGAATTGAGACGAAGTCATGATTTGAGCGTGAAGCCGTGGCTTTGGAGGCAAAGCCTCCGGCTGGAACCTTAACACGTATCACTTGGTAATAAATATGCAGTGCTATATACTATTAAGATTAACTTAACAGAAATGACTTCTGGAAGGAAAAAACTGACTTGAGTTTGTAGAATGTTATTTGAAACTTTAGAATTGTGAATACAGGCAATCACCGTATTAAGACATTTAATAGCCTACCTCTGTATGCGTCCATTAGTTATTCTTGGTGTGCACATACTCTGACTTCTGTCTACAGAACGTTGGATGACCGAACGTTTTTCATCTTCATCACTGCTGCCACTCATTGCAATCTTGATCGAGTGACGCTGGGCTAGTACACCGCGACGCTCAGGAAGTTGAGCAATATTTGTCCCCTAGTATTAGTAATTATTACTTAATTAACTCATTTTTATGGAGCAATACTTATCATTTCTCATTTTCCTATTTTTCCAGTATTTTATACCTTAAACATATTTTTCTTTTCGTTTTTTGGGATCTTGTCTAGCGCTTTTGAATCTATTTGCTCCACTTGTATCATTGTTGGAGATATCTAAATTTAATTATAGCAAAAAATGAAGATTTAAAATGACTAAAATTGTAATTTTAGGAACTAATTTTTAAAGTTACATACGTTGTGTAACGTTATCATATCTGCATTCTGCCTGTCCCGAAGAATTTTTCCCATAGTTTGTTGCTTTTCCAGTTTTTGCTCTTGTGCCGCTGTTTCCATGTCTTTACAATTTCCAATAAGAGATTTATCACATCTCGATCGAATCTTATGCACTGTTGTTTTATCACTTGAGCTTAACACCAGTGAAGATGATGATTTCATTATTTCTTTAGGTGTGTTATTTATATTATGAACTGAAGCTGTTGGTGATGGTGTACGTTGCATTGGTCTTTTTGTATCAGTTGGAACAGTCTGAAGTGATTTCGGTCTCATTACACTTGGACGTGGTGGTGCAATGGGACGAGTGGTGATAGGAAGTTTAGTAGGTATTATTTCCTTTTCAGAGGACTGAGATGGTCGTATGGTTCGCCTTTCTTCATTAACCTGTGCCTTGACCGCTTCAACCATATACTGTGTAAATTGCTTTTCTGCATCTGGACCTGGTTGTGGTCTTTTCTCTTCTTTTTTCTCATTCCGTTTAAACATTCCAAGATCTAACCATCTCTGCTTTTCCTAAACTATTTATTTTCATATTTTATGCAAAATCTATAGTCAAAACACTAATAAACACCATATCATTACCTTGAGTGTAGGCTTGTTTTGATCATATATTTCCTGAGGTGGTTCTGTTCGTCTGTTAGCTGGCCGATATTCGTCTACCAGTTTGCGAAATGCAGATACATCTTGTTGTCCTTTGCTTACCAGCGGATCCCTTTTCAACCGTTTGCGAAGCGCTGCGCGGATTTCCCTCATAGCCTAATTGGGAGATATTGTTTTAGATCTTCTGTTAAAAGGTTACGATTTCTTACACTATTTATAATCACTGATTATTTAAAATAAGTCATTATTTAGGATATCCTATTTATAAATATATAATTTTAATAGTAACTTTGACAGTAATTAATAAAATTTCAAAAACGAGTTTAGAAAAGTTTAGATTTGATCGGTAATTTAAAATTAAACTCACATCATCGATATCGACTGCTGTAGCAGAGTAAACGTTGCACAACTTCCAGAGATTTACGGCATCATTTTTTTTGGGATCAACGGCTTTTTTCAAGTAGCGACCAGTCTTTACCCTCACACGACCAAGGTCCTCCAACTTTTTTACGGGAAGGTCAAGTCTGCAAAATAATTGTGCTTTTTTTAATGGCTGAGGTTGATAAGAACAGCTAATTATAAGCTAGATAAGTATATTTATCCAGATTTTTTAACTGGTATAGATTAAAACTTTCCGATCTTCATTTAGCATTTTTAGGGTCTCCAGAAATTATAAATCAAGCAATGTTATAATACCTTTTAAGGATGTCAAGCGATTTAGAACAACGTATGTATTTGATCGGCAGAACACCAAAATCCAATCAGAAAGACGCCGGTATGGCCTTGAAAGGTTATCTCAAGGCTATTTTAAAATTATGCATTAGTAGAATAATAAGTATTACTTGAATAATAGCGTAACTATGTGTAGATATGATATTTTACAACAAGTATTAAATAAGTAACGATATTTACAATTTGAATGCATGAATTCCAATTTCTCAAATTTAATTGTAAGAGGCGTTTGCTATTGTCTTCTTACAATCAACTGTTCTTCATAGCAAATGTGACAAATAAGACTGGTTCCAAGCATATGATGAATACCATATAATTTTTCTAATCGTGGTAAATAGTAGTAATGATTAAGCTTTTGATGACACTGAAGGTGTATGAAAATAGACTCTGTTGCACTATATATATAATGAACCGTCAGAAGTTCATTTTGATTCGAATATAAAGTATTTGAACACTATGGAATGCGTGGTTTTACCTGGAACTTGCAAAGCATTCGACTAGATTCTGAATTTCTTTCGCATATTTGTCCTCCACCGTAGCTCTGCAAAACTAGTTAATTGCACTCGAACCATTTGATGCTCATCATCAAAAAACATTATCTTCCGTTTTAACACATTTTGGTACATTAGTCCATGATAAGTACCATAGAAGCATAGAGAGTAGAAATGAGTAATAAATGTAAAAAGGATTTTTTTTTCAATTAAAGACAGGAAGTTGGAACGAGAAACAAATTAGGCATAATTACGTAAATAATAATTGCATACGTTTTACTGGTAATAAGCATGGTTTATGAAAATAAAACTCACAATCGGTTAACGAACTCAGCTAGAGGGTAGTCTCCTTGGCCCATGGTGGCGGGCCTACCCTATCAACGTCTATTGATTAGGCTCCGCCCATTTTCTCATAGGGGGACCTAGTTTAACAGATTAGCCCGCGATCAAGCACAAGGACCCAGTTCGAAAATATCGTTAACAGGGCTGATTACGATTCAATGGAGCCCAGTTTTCCTGTTTCGCGAAATCGTCAGCAAAGTAGTACATCGCATGTTTTATTTCTTCTATTAGATCTATCATTTTAAAACTTGCCAGCAAATGATTTTCCTCTTTATAGCATATTGTCTCCATCAAAGAAAATCGTACAGGAGAATTTTAGTTATTCCCTTAAATGATTATTGGAGCAATCTTGAGATTCGGTGCCTAGCGGGAAAGTGAATGCTTTTATATAAATGTTGATTCATTTACAGCACTGAGAACTCACCACGTTTAAATTAATTTTGATTTTCATAAACTAACGAATAATTAGGCATTAAATTAGGTCATTTGTCGTACCTCCCGGTCAATAAGTATTCTTATCATAGATATTTACTTTTAAGAATATATTTTATTGACTATACAAAGATATATCATGGTTTTAGTAGGTAGAAAATGCAAAGATTTATGAGAGGATAAAAACTGATATGTATATATATATATATATATATATATATACATATACTTCATTAGAAAATATTTTAATACTGCTACTATTAAAGAAATATAAGTTATTATTAACATAAATATTTATCTAACAACTTCACATGATCAATATACAGTACAAATTTAGTACAGCCTATATATAGTCTGATGTCATGCACGACAAGATGAGGTCTCACTATGCTTTTTTACAGAACTTATATTAAACAAAAGAAGTCTCTGTTAAAATAAAGTTAAAATGGAAGAGAATCTGACATAAATGGTCTTGGAATCAATACCGGTGGAAGAAAGAGAGGTATGACTATAAATCGTCATGAGCTCTAATAGTTTTATTGAAAAGACTCTAAAAAAAGTACGATAATTTCTTTAGCAGATTATTAGTCTACTAAGAAAACAAACGTCATGAAAAAGGAAAGGTTAGATAATAAAATATAAGACCTTCAATATTTGATTTTACGGTCATAATACTTTTAATTTTTGCAAATTATATTTAGTAGATATAAGTGGTTGTTAAACTATTCAAACGTTTGAGTATATTCTAAACAGCAACATCGCCCCACTCAGATTCATCATCTTCGTGGATATCAGATGAGTGGTCTTTTCTAACAACTTTCTTGTGTTTCATCCGTCGATTTTGGAACCACGTCTTCACCTCAAATTTGTATCTTTAAATCATTATCGTTATTTCCTTAATAACATTTAAACTCATCGCTATTAAAAATACATTTTATATTTTTAACCTATTTGAAATTGAAGGCTAGCCAGCTAAAAGCTACTTATTATTTAAAAATATCTAATTCGACTATAGTTTCTGTTGGAATGTGTTCGGGTCTTATAATGTTTCATATACAACGTACAGTCGAAGTCAACACGCTAATCCTGGCGCTCCCATCCATCGATGGGACGTTTAGTATGTAAATTCCAACATGTCGTTGTCAATAGTTCTGATAGCAGATTAACGGTCTAAACCTTCGATTTGAGTCAGTTGACACATGATATGGTCAGAAGTTGATCAATAAATTGAGGTGATACACGCTAATTTCGCAAGCAGCAAATTAATGACCACGCACCGAATGATGGAAAGAAACTTAAAGAAGACTAACTAAAGAATATTAGAGACTTATAACCTCCTTCCCGTTCATATTGCTACATATTATTTTAAAGTACCTTGTTTAAAGTCTTTAGTGTTACAACATAGAAGTAATAGTATTTTCTTGACCATTAATGTACTAACTTGCGTTTCGCTAAGATTAAGAGCACTGGCAAGTTCTATTCTCTCTGGAGTACTAAGATATCGTTGTGTCTCAAATCTTTTCTCCAGTCCTTGCAATTGCTGATCGGAGAAAACTGTACGAGCCTTCCGCCTGTAACTGAGTACAAGGTCTTCCCATAATAAATCAAATAAACATCGTAACAATACTTCGTAATTTTAAAACAAATACTAGAAATTTATTGAAAACAGTATAAAAGAATATATAAACCTTCGATATGATTTGCTAGATGCAGCCAAACGAAGAGCATCAGAAGATGCAGCAGCGGCCCAAAGGTGAGGAAGGACTTAAAGGAAATGTTAACATTTATTGTTACATACCATATTGTCTAATTCTTTCCTTTACTTTCACATTACAACTATCTATCGTTATATTACCTGATCTTTGAGCCATGAGTAAACTTTGCTCCAGTGGAAAAGACGCAGCACAACTTAGCCAAAATGGGAGTTGTTCAGGGGTTGGCATAGTAGTGGGCAATTCTGTGGTGGCCATTATCGGTAGTGAGACCGTTTTGTGTTTAGTGACTTCTTCTTTCTTGGGTACTGCTGTTGTAGTCCTGAGTATTTCGTGTTGAGAACGAAGGAGATCCTCGATGGAGAAACGTGCCGGCTGCTGTTCGGTCATCATCATATTTGCACCGCTAATCGTCTGTCACCGTAATAGAAGGAAGGGGCGGGGCCAGAGGTTGCTCGACGTCCTGATTGGCTGAATGCCAACGTTGGTTAGAAGAGGTAGTAAAGAAGATTATCTAGCGAGGGGAATTAGCTAATAATTGAGTTGGAAATGTTAAGTTTCAACATAACATTTAAATACCATTTGTTATTATAAAATTCGGAGAATTTATAATTAATAACATCAGATAATACATACTTCTAGTGTTATCATGTTGGTCCTAGATCATTTTCAAGGAAAATAAATACTTCATTTAGATAAAATTAACAAATTACTTACTGTATCAGATTTACCGTTATTAAGATTATGAGAACAACTTTATTAAAATATGATGTTCTTTTCAATACAATACTTGGTTGATCATGCGTTGTGACCGTCATTGTTTTCCATAACACATGCATTATGTCCTATTTCGGACAATCAGTGAATTTACATAAGCAAATCGCTAAATAATACATAGGGAGAAATAGAAATAATCTGATGGTTTCAAAGAGTTGCAACGTGTAAATGAAGGAGAATAAGCTATCTAAAATAGCCTTTTCATGTAACACGTAGAAACATTTTTATTACTGTTTTTTCTACATTTCCTCGCCCTCTCCACTCTCTTATCGCCTCGTGTTTTCCTCCGTATGGGGCAGCTGATTGTTTTGGCTAATTGCCGAAGTATGAACACATTGCTTGTCGTAATAGTCATTGTGCAACACCATGAGAACACTAATTACTCAAGCAACGTTCATTCGACACTTAATGCACTATAATTCTATGGCACTAAAAGAGATAATCTAATAAATATTTGCCACCTATTTTTTATTGCATATTCGACTAATACTTTCTTTTACATGTATCTTTTTAATATTCATGGCATTTAAACAACTAGATATTTTAATATATATGTATGCAGTGGATAGGTGGTATGCAACTGTTTAGAATAGTAGATAATTTTAAAAATCTGAATTAGTCGTATTCACTGATTGATCCTGGAAGATAGAAGCACTTTTAACAGCAGACGCTTATTGTGCCTTGTTATTGGATTAGATGCGTATGATAGTCCTGCTGTCTAATGCAATAGGCTTGTTCAGTCTGTCATCGTGTCAATTATCCGTTCCTCCCCCCGCGGGCACGTACGGCCAAGTGCCCGTAATGGACCCTCTCAACGCATCGCAGGATCCAACTCAATAAGGACCGACTATTCTCCTGATACTTGAGATACACATTGTACTTTTACTAAAAAATAAGATACTTTCTACAGACACTGCAGCTCTTAAATAATTTTTCTTATAATACTTAGTTTTCTTGAACTAAAGAGTGTATAGTAATTATCTATTAAATATAACTCTAAGAATATAGGCGAAGTTACTTCGAAGTTATTCGAATGTACATTAGATGGCTATTAGATCGGCGTGTTTGAAGTTGTCGCGTGGCACACTTGGCCATTGTTTCACTGTTATATGAGTGTTATAGTCATTAGCTGACCCCACTGGGGATGCGAAGTGTCTGTTAGTTCTGAGGGTGTAGCATGAAACAAATAAGCGGTAACGAAATATTCCTTCCTAAAGACTCTTCACTTGTTTTTCATTTAACTGTTATCTCTTCAATTACTGAGATCGGTAAGTGGTGTATCATTTCGTTGTGGTAGGTTTTTTGTGCTTCGGTTATAAATACTGTAAAGGTGCAGTTTGATTTATTGCAGTTTAAGTTTCAAAGATCACCTATCTAAATTAGCTACCGTATCCATTCATTTCGAGATTCATGGAACTTGTTTGGAGCGAGAGGCTAATGAGACTTCTTTCCCTCCAATTACGGGCAAACGAATTGTAAAGAGAAATTAGCCCCACATCTTTTGCCGATCTAATAGCCGGTGTATTGTGCAAAGTTTCGCACATATGCGGTAATACGACGCTACCGTAACCCTGAGATAATTAGAATATCGCGACGCAATAAGGACGCATTTGACTAGAATTCGCATAATTCTATTTGCTTCATAGATCCTTTTAAGAACACCGAAATTATTTATAGTAAATATATTTTTGTCAGTTTTTATCACTACAAAGTAATAATACGAATTATTGTTAAAATCATTAAGGTATAAATATTATTTTAAAAGGGTAGCTGCATTTGTTTCAACCCGCAAAATATAAGTGTGATGATTTTCAGCATGCGACCTATCTACTAACCTCAGTATCCGATCCATTACGGCATTCTTTGGCGGCAGATTCAAACTAATTGAGCATGGATTATGGCACTTGAACTCACACTCTATTAGCATGCACCAGGTGTGAACATACGTGTACCGTAACATATTTTAAATGAATGAATGCACAGGGCTAGTTGTAATAGAAAAAATACAACCCAGTACTTCTCCATATAAGTAGGAAAAAACCAGACCCAAAATCTTGGAAATTTAAGATTGAAAGGATTTTTTACTGGACTATAACCATCCCCAGCAATACGATTACTTTGTAAAAAGATACATAACACTGTTGTGAATGATCACTTTTTTTATCGAATCTCTGTTATGTAACATGTCATTCTCACTCAAATTATGACCATGTCTGGAGCTTTGTCTTCTTTGACTGGCATTTATCCGCTGCACAAATATAAGATACTAATTATTAGCACACATCGGCACCTCTGAGAAGATTAGAGGAACAGCTACACAGCAAGTAATTGGATTATTATCTATGTAGTATCGGAGCAGATAAATTAACAATATTAAAGCTGTCAAAAAGTATAAATATTTTCTGGTAGTACAATAATTCTAATTTTTTAAGTGTATCACAACTAAAATATTTATTTTCAATTATTGTACATATACTATAATTATTTTACAAACAGCAGACCTAATAAAACAGAATTATGGAGGAACAAGACATAATTAAAATAATTCATAGATATTGTTTACTTTATTGAAAGAGAATGTTTTAAAGTTAATAAATGTGCAAGAGATCGAAATTCTGTTAGTAAATATTTAATACACCTGTTAGTACGTTTGATCCTTATTTTTCAAGTTCAATGAAGGAATCAGAGTCGTTAATTAACTAGTAAGCCTTACAATATCATCGTTATCTTGAGCGTTGGATTCACCACCTGTACCTTTTCGAATAAAATTGGTGGTTGCCGCTGCCATATTGTTTAAGTAGTCCAATCCATTCATACCCATCTTATTCATTATGTGTCCCACTGAAGGAAATCCTATAGATGTTCCGGAGTTCACTCCAACTCCAATAAATGGAACAGCAATACCCTAAAAATTGTTATTAAATTACTACTGAAGAAACTGAATCTAGCAAGCATCAACTTATTTGGAGAATACAAAAATGAAAAAAATTCAGTATTACTTTTTAATGATTACTAGCATCTATCTACAAACTGTTCGATACTGGAACATTTTGACTATGAAAACATCCATTAGAGAGTCGGTTGGCNTAAAAATAATATTACTAGACTATGTATTCTTTAATTCTTATCACAAAGTATACAGAAAAATAATACTTACATGAACACATCACTTATAATATTATACTAAAAATAGACTTACTTCTTGTAGATCAAACAATAAAGTATTTCTTTAAAAATAAAAGTAGGTTTCCGTGAAATATTCAGATAAATCACGAACGCCTCAGTTTCTGACCCTAGAGCAGTATTATAGAGATGTTGTACAGTTGANCCCACCTTTCGTTTGTCATTTCGACACTACCGATCTCGCTAATACAAATAACCACCACAACCCTTACTCAACCGATGTAGACGACAGTCACCGGCTCGCAACGGCCAAACAACTGCTCTAGCGGTGAACGAAATTCACCACGGTGAGGACAGAAGTGGTGGCGATTGTTGCAATTGGTTTCTGCACTTAAATATCAACTAGAA
>JAJAVP010000049.1:151098-205353 GCA_020740425.3 Heterorhabditis indica
CTATAAATCTCTGGTGGTGATCGGACAAACCGATCAGTGGGTCGGGGATCGGTTCCTCGTCATCTTTCGATTGGAAGATGCCATGGATGTGGCCAGGAATATGTATATATAAATATGAATGAGTGTATAAGCTAACCACAATTGCGTTAAAGGAGGGAGCTTCTTGTCGCAACCAACAATGCGGTAAAAAAGCGCATGCATCAGTTTGAGTGGTCGAGTGGATTCGTTCTTGACTATCGCTGTACAGCTGAGAGTTCGGATCAGTACAGCAATTTTCCCATTCCAGCTATGTTAGTGTTTCCTTAAATCGTTCGTAGACAAACCTTCGTCGGGTAGGGCGTTGGAAAAAGTGACCGCTCGGAGTAGTCGGTGGATGTTGGTGCGAGGGGCAGTGCTGATTTACTAATCTATTCGCTGGANTTGTTCAGACATTCGCAGTTAAGGGCGTAGTTCGTTCTGGCTCCGCCTTTGCTCGGTGAAGACGATGAGCAATTCTCCGCATCCAATCGTAGCATGTGGGATATTTTTGACGTGTACATTCAGCACACGCAATTTCGTTTCTATGCGATAAACAGGCTATTGGTTCAAAAGAAGCATTCAGTTAGTATCTGAGGAGTATTTTGAACGGGCTGTCATGTATGGCTCAGTGGCTTTGTGAGTGTGTTTTGGCTTGTCGGTTAGGAGATCGTGATTCGGTCCTCGTACGCCGCGGTTCTCGGTACTAGGTTAGTTTGGTGTTATCTATAGTACGGTTGAGGTAATTGTAGGCGAAATTGTTGTAGGAGTCTTCGAAATGCGGGTTTAATGCCATCGTTCACAGTTTTCGTATCAATAACTTATTAGCTGTATGGTCCAAAACAAATTTGTACCAGTGGTTCTATGGTCTAGTGGTTAGCGAAGCTCGATTCTATTCTACTGCCGTCAGTTGCTTCCAATTAGTTTGATCCGCGTTCCAGCACTTCAGGAAGCGTTCATAGGGAGTGGGATCCTCTTCTGGAGCACGCTTGTCGCCTACGTCATCACATCTAGCCTAATGGGTGGTGATGGCACGTTTTTCGCAAAAGAAATTAACTTATTAAACCTAACCTAATTTATGCTTAAAAGCCTTAGCACCAAAAGGCTAAGGGCTCCAAAGATAGGAGAACTACTCCTGACCCATAAAGCTATATTCTAGTTGATATTTAAGTGCAGAAACCAATTGCAACAATCGCCACCACTTCTGTCCTCACCGTGGTGAATTTCGTTCACCGCTAGANCTGTCGTCTACATCGGTTGAGTAAGGGTTGTGGTGGTTATTTGTATTAGCGAGATCGGTAGTGTCGAAATGACAAACGAAAGGTGGGCAGCGGCGAGCCCCGTCCGCTGAACAGTGGTGAAACAGATCATCTGTAGACACTGACAGCAGTAATTCCTTCCTTTCACTTCTGATATTCCGATGAGTGCTCCACTGGCTCTATGTTCACATAACGGGCCACTTTCATACGAGACGGGCTGCCAATCGACTCCTCGCGTCTCCGAGATGCTCAACTAGGCGGTTTTCAAGCCATTCGTTCATGGCCTAGCATTATTTTTGACACTAGTATAGTGCTCAGCCGTACATCCCATCGGCTCTCAACTGTACAACATCTCTATAATACTGCTCTAGGGTCAGAAACTGAGGCGTTCGTGATTTATCTGAATATTTCACGGAAACCTACTNATAAGTGATGTGTTCATGTAAGTATTATTTTTCTGTATACTTTGTGATAAGAATTAAAGAATACATAGTCTAGTAATATTATTTTTAGTCTTTTTCTTCATAACTGATGTGGAATATTTTTTTCGGAGACAATGTGTTTTTTCTTTAAGAAATAAATATTAGTTTCATTATTGTTACATTCAATAGTAGTATTAAAAGTGTGTGAGGAAACCTCTTTCTGGATAAAAAAATTAGCGGATAAAATGACTTCATTGAAATGTAATGAATGCCAATATATTCTATAATTAAGTTATATTTGACGAAGGTAAACGCAGACTGATTCTTAACATTAAATTATTTTCCCTTAAAGCATAACTTTATTTGGATTAAATCATGAATACATGGAATAGTGATGTTTCTATGATATATTGATTTGCTTCTTTATATGACCTGTTAAGTTTGGAGAAAACGAATGTAAAATATTAAATATAAACATACAGAACATGTGTATATAATAATTATTGCAAGGTGCTACTTTTATGGTCTGAACTTTATAGAACGTTCTCTTTTGATTTATTACAAGTGTATTATAATAGGAATAGATCAATAAATACTACTATTATTATGGGCATTTTAATGCTTTCATCATTATCAAAGCTCCAACTCTAGCTTTAAACGTGAGCTATTTTCAAAAATTAGTAATAAATATTAGAGAATCCATCTAGTAATACACATTTTCTTTTTCGTTGTGATGATATAAATAGCATCCGCTGGTTTCTTTACGCAACTTTGTCACCTTGTATAATAGATATTTTCATAATTCATGAGTGGTGTATGCTATTTTCTTTTGTCACAGCATATTTACACTTATTGTATAGTATTCTATCAGCAAGTAACACAGTGCACCAAAGATTCTTTTCATAATTTCGAAGAGTATTACCTATTAAAAATATTACAAGCTGCAATAGTAAAAATTGCTATTTAAAACTTAGGTGTGGTAAATTAATATAATCATTCTAAAATTCGACGTGAAATAAAAGACAAGAACTAAATAGAAAATACAGCAAAGAATATTGCTGTTGAATATTCCGTATATGGGAAAAGATAATTTGTTCGTCTGTTATGTGGCTGGTGGCGATGAAGGGGCGAGATCGCTGCCACTTTCTGCCAAAAACGCCACGGCCTTCCCACGCGTAGACACTGTAGTCAACACATACTAGTCACCCCCACTTGATTTTTCCTACTATTAACATTTTGGGGAACATCACTCCTGTTGAATTAATCTTTGTATATAATCCAATACTAGTTTAATTCATCACTTGATCATAAAATATTATTCCAGATACATTTATTTCTAAACCGAACCGCCAATTCAACAGCTCAGCTTTTGATGGAATAAATGATAATTCCAATTAAAAACTAAGTCTCCAAGAAGAAAGAAGGTCACAGAAACACTCAATAGCTTGTAGACTTTTGCGGGCACTGATTTTTGTGTTACTTAAAATGTATATCAATACTAGATCTATAAAAACGTTTCCTGAGGTTGCTGCTGCTCGTACAGGGATTATGCAACACACGAAACTAAATTTCATTTGTAGCTTTAATTATGCCCTTAAAAAGCAAAATTGCTCAAAAAATGCCTACACATGTATCTCTAATCGTTTCCCAAACTGAACTTAAATTAAAAAAACTACCATCGGCAGAATAACTGAAAACTACGTATTTAAAATATTTTTACAAGGCGCTTTTATGATAAGTAACTTTGGAAGTAGAAAAAATATAAGGATTTCACACCTAATAATTCTGAGTTATTTAATAAAAATTTGCAACAAATGGAAATACAGAAATTTCACTTGTATGAACAAATAACAACGTAACAAATTAATAGGTAACAAACGAAGAATCTACAACAATATAATTTGCATAACAAAACAACAAATTTAGTTTAAACAAACATAGAACCTGAGCGCTACTTCCATATTTAGATGGAATTCTCAATTCAATACCGCCAGCTAATCGCTTTCGTCGTGGATACTTTTCATTAGTTCTATATGTTTTCTCTTACCCACGCGGTATGGTTTCAGTTGATCTAATTTCCGTTTTCTCGCTTCCACCTTCTTTATATGTTTTTTCCGCTTCATCTCTGCCGCTTCTGCAGGTGCTGTTACAGACAATTCCTGCATTTGACAGAAAATTACATAACACAGTTACTAAAGAAAAAGTTGTGCGACAAACCTTCAGTCTTCGCTTCCTATCCTCAGATTTTTTAATCGATTCCATCTGATATTTCGCTAGTTGATTCTCATATTCCTGTTCACCCATTTTCTTTTTCAAAATATCCCCAATCTCCATAGCAAGATTATACAATTCTTCAGTATCTGGAAAAAATATCTAGAAAACACTAATCTCCAAGTCTATAATTCTACAAAAATTCATTAATCCTGAACTACATCCTAAAATTCGATAGAAATTCGTGGTTTAATGTGATTTGTAATGGCGACTTTTGATTAACTAGACACCAAATTCTAAACTTCTCATTTCGAGTATATAATACAAAAAACTTACTATTAGCTGATTTTCTGTTCATTTCTCGTACAAAAAGTGGTAAAAAGTGATCTACTATAGCATCAAATTTTTTTCCGCTTTCACGAACTCCTAGTGCTGCAGAGAGTTTGAAACAGCTGATGCGCTTAAAAAGAAATAATCAGCAACAAAAGTGCTCAACATATACATTAAAGATTTAAAATAAAAATCAAACCTTCAATGCGTTCCTAGGTTGATGTACAATTTCAAATTTACAGATTGAAGCTAGGCGAAATAGCAAATTGCAAAAGTCCTCTAATGGTAAAATCGAAGATAGGAATACAATGTTCTTTGAAGCCTGCGAGATAAGTAATTAAGTCAAAACCTTCAGCGTTATTGACAATACATATTCTAAACAAATATGTACAAAAAAAATCCATTCTTATTAATAAAATTAGATGCCCTATTGTATCCACAATTGATTTAGAACTCTACTTCTGAACAATTCTATGTGGTCCAAGGTCGGTAGTAAATTATAATATTCAGGAAAAAGAGACGTATTTCAAAATCTTGAAAGCCTACTTGATCAGCCACTTCAACGTCAAGTCTTTTATCCCTCAGCTGCCAACACATCCAATCAATAAGATCAGATGATAGTGATAAAACAGTTTTGCACTCAGTCCAAAATGCGTCTTCGGTTAGGGATAAAAACTGGCCAATTAAAGAAGAAGCAGCTCGACATATCGATGACGAGTCATGACACATTGCCATAGGGCCAAGCATAGCTATAAAAACGTGAAATCTACTTCAGTTATTATTTTGACATACTCTTTAAACCCATGGTTACTAGTTAAAAGTAAAATAATTTAAATACAAACCAATGATCCTCAAGAAATCTTCGGTTTTGACAGTCTCTTTAGCTGCTTCACAGATATTATGGAGTATCAAAACTAAACCATCAAGGAGACCACTAAGTGTCGATTCGCTTAAAGAAATAAATAAAATTCAATTTTCAATTAATAGTAATACCAGTACTCATTTAGTGAAGAAATATACCTATTCTTTTCAAACAGATCTTCAGCACCGAGCTTTCCTATGATAAGTGGTAGAACAGATGTCAATCTTGTAGCAAAACGTGCTTTTTCCACATGACTCAGTTCTACCAAAACCTCGACAGCAGCAGCACGAGAACCTTCCTTAAACATAAATGTATAACCATAAAAAGTAAAATATATTCCATTAACTTTACTATCAACGCAGTTAAACATTGATGTATTATTACCATATCACTTTCAAGCCAGTCGCAAGCTGCTAAATACACGTCTCCCTTGCTTCCCTCTCCTATTTCTTGTAATAACATACGAAGCGCTGCAGCTACATATGCTTTACATTTGGGAATGTCACTGTTGATTTTACAAGCGGCGAGTTTCACCACACAGAACATGCAGTTTTCATTCAGAACAGGCTAAAGTAGATCCGATTATTTGTATATATTTAAAAATAAAAGTAAGAATAAAGTGCTTGCCTGTAGAAGATTGTTAAATAGAAGATGAAGCATATCTACCGCACTAAGTCGACCATCGACATGCTCATATTCTAATTGTGCCAGGAAAAACTCTAAATACTCTTTTGGATTACCAGAGTTTGGATGGTTTCCAATAAAGTCGGATAGAGTCTGAAATATGTAATAAAAAATAAGTTGTGAGAGTGGCATCAGTAGTACGAAATAAAATTACACGGAATAATCTTAATAAATAAAGAGAAAAAAGTGGAACGCACATCTCTACATTGTGCGCGAATATGTGCTACCGTTGACGTAATAGACAATTCAGATAACAGTTTCATTAGTTCTGGTATCTGGAATAAGTTAATTTATGGAATCTAAAAATCCTGATAGATTAATTCATAGACGAGCACCAAATCAACTTGTTCCACATTCTCACCAACCCTCTCATGAATAATCCTCTTTTTGATTATGGCTTTGATGAGTGAAAATGCTGTAGCCTGCTTTTGTGAGTCTAATAAATCCGTCTCAGCATAACTAAGCAATAATGAGATATGCTTCTTAGTTAGGAACGATGAGTCAGAAATATTTATAATTTGTGTGAATCCCTATAAAAAATCAAAATTAATGACAGGTACCTCTAAATAATAAAATAGACATTAAATACCTTGTAAATTAGCTGATTTAATTGAAGAATAGTGTGCTTATTACCAACATTTCCCAAAACAGAGTAGTCCGAAAGCAAAACAAATAACCTGGAATAGTCACAAAATACCACTGTTGATTAGCAAAGATTATCTATGCGTAAAAAGTATGTACCGTTCAGACACGTTTTTCACTGAATTTTTAAGAGATGGTAGATTCATGTAAAGCATTCCAGTAATGCAACGAAGAGAAAATGAATTAATCTAGAAATAAATAAGCATATGTAAATAGATAAGTGTTTACATAAATAAACAAATAAATATATTTATATGTGAAAAGACTGGCTAAAATTATTAAACTTCTGAAGTAAACGTTTTATAAAACAATTGCTAACCTTACTATACTTTAGTGTGAGACAACGAGTTACAAGGGACACAAAAGGATCAAGACGAGCTATATTCTCTGGATCAGCCGAATCAAATCTCTTCCCTATATTTATAATTTATAATATTAACTACGTAAAATATTACGTTTTGTTTTAAAATATTCAAGGTATTAGTGCATTTAACTATTAAAAAATTAGTTTACGCTAGGTTTCACTGAACTATACAAGATTATATGTACATTAGTCAAGTTGACAAACCAGTAATTAATGTAGATAACAACTGAAGAGCGAATTCAACAAAAACGTGTGCTCTACTCTTAACTGAAGTTTTAACAAGAGCTCCAACACGTCGAGGTTCCTGGAGAAATAAATAAATATTACGTTGAATAAACAGTAATCCCATGCCAAAAATATCTTTACTATGGGGAGAATGAGGCAGCTCTCCTGCCGTAAACTCTTATCAGACGATTCTTTCTTTTGCACAAGTGTCTCCATCTGCTCTAGATTTATAGTAAGTACTTGATGAATCAAAATTAGCTGTGTATCCAGTGTTAAGCCTAAATAGTTAGGTATAAATTATACCATAACATTATAAGATGCCATTAAATAAAATTTACATAACTCAATAATATCAATTACCTTGATTATCTTTTAGCCCGTGAACAAATTTACTAAGAAGATTAGAAATCTTACTTAGTACCTTTGCAGACGTTTTCGTATCAACGATTCTCCTGAACAATAGAGAATATACTGTAAACAAAAAGTTTGCTGTGTAATAAAAATTACGAAAAAACAGATTTAGTTCTAACTTAAGAGCGTCCAGAACATGTCCAATACTGCCAGCGCTCACTAGTCGACCAAGCAGAAGAAACGTCTCAGGTGTTTTATTACCTTTTGCCTCACTAACTTCCCCCTTAATTCCTCCTACTTCTTTCTCTTCAGCAACGTCTTCAAACTGATCTTCTATACTAATCTAAAAGCAAATATATTGTGATGTGACCATTAAAACATACGTTGTAGTCTATAACTACATATAGTTTGAAAGATTTTTTTAAAGCCATCGGAAAACCGAAAGAACTAACTTCGAGAATTTCTGTAAGACATGAATCTAAATCTCCAGTGCTCAGATGTGTATGCATTGAGAATATCAGCGTATGAACGGTGAAAATCATAACATGGAGCTAAAACAAATGTTTAACTAAGAGTCTGATTCTAGAATGAATAATAAGTACGCTAAATCAGTCGAACCTGAAAACCCTTGTTCATAATAAGTTTCATTTCTTTGATTATAAATGGAAGATACTTCGGTCCAAGACATTCACACACTTGTATTGTAACTTTACGTGCAGTGTCACGCACGTTCATTGAACGGGAAATCATTAATGAGCACAATTTAAGGATTACACTATAACGAGTCTTTTATAATAATTACATTAATTCAAATAGATGTCAACCATATATTTTTATTAACTAGATAGTTATAATCTCAAACTTAGCTTCTTTATCACTCATCATACTGTTAGTGAAGAATGATAAGTGCTAAATCGTTTAATCAAAAGTCTAGTAAATTCGTCCGAAATTATATTTAGTAATGAAAGAAAATCCGTTTCTACAAACCCATGAAGATGTTGATTCATAATGATTGATGGTAATTTCATCAACAATTTAACAGTTGCCAATGCCACTGGTGCTCTTTGAATGTCATCATCCTCATTATAATATTTATTTTCCGAAGTTCGAGCTTTTTTATGAATACCAAGTGCTGCGGCCTGGAAAATACTATCTTAAACTGTTAAAAACAGTTATGCCACTATTTAAACAACTGACCTTTCCATTGATACACTTGGAAAGTTTTGGTAAAAGATGATTCACTATCTTGTTCCGGACAGCTATACGAATTTTATTCGAATCGTCATTTTCAAAGCATTCATCTGCCTCAGCAACATCGAAATGGAAAGCATCAATAATGGTTACGATGATCCTGTTCAGAAAATATTTTATAAATTAAAAATATAGTGGACATAATAAAAGTAAATTATACCTAATAATGGGTTTTTCTCCTTCCTGCCCCTGGTTTAGCCTATTCATCCAATAGTCAAGATATGAGATATACTTAGACCAAGAAGCCAACGTTAGTGTAATATTCAGAAGACGCAAACACTCATCAGAGAGAGCTGTGAAATCTTCCATTAAAACAAACACGGAATATTATTTTTTGTTTTCATTTTCATATAACAGATACTAAAATAAGAAACCGATGCATACATGTATTAAATAACTTGACACAAATATTGGAAAAAAACTGACCAGAAGATTTGCTAGTAACATTTACAAGATAAGGATGAATAAGAGGAATAAAGAATTTGTTAAGTACTTCGAATGGAATAACTACCTGAAATTTTACCTATATATTTATGTTAAAAGTTAAATATTAACTACTATTCTAAATTCACATACCTTTTGATCCTTCAATTGATCCGCGAGCTTGTGTATTGCTCGTTGTCGACGATGAATCTATGCAATAATAGTATTCACAATCACTATAGTTAATAATGAAAAATATGGAACACAACCAATTAAAGGTTCAAACCTGAATATGCATAGCATTAGCAAAGAAATCTAGATCACAATCATTGTTTCTTAGTTGATTCATGTGTTTCAACTGAGAATGCAATGGAAAATTGTCAATTAATGTGACAAGACAGCGAACAGATTCCTCCCGAACTACCTAAATAATATATAATAAGCCAACCATTATATTTTTAGTTTTTAGCTCGAGAATATTTAAGCAACCTTCCTCTATGTTTAAAAAAAAGTTTTAAACTCATATTTACTTCTGTTTCACAGCGAAAACCTCTGAGAACGACAGGAATAAAATGATTATCAATCAGCTCCCTTTTAAGTTCGTCTTCATAATTTACACGACCTACATGCTCAATAAGAGCACGTAAATTCGAAGAAGATGATGATCGAAGAGAAATATCAGCAGTCTGCAAACAAGAAGATCCAAACAGATTCACTATGTCATTACAAATTTTGAATATCGCACAAAATCTCATTTAACATAAAAACGTTAACATACCTTGCTGAGAGTGAAAAAATACGTGTGTGTGAACATAATAATCAGATTTTTGTCAACCTTTCGATTACTAGACCATATCTGAAATTTTCAACAACATTAACGCAATAATCCATTCAACTAGAATTTTCTTCTATTAAATAACCCCACAATAAAATGAATACCTCAAATAATTTTGTGAACGATGCATGTCTTCTTTCGTGGTCAGGTTCTTCAACCTTCCTTTTATCCCAACTATCTAGATCAGCTACAAGCTTCAGTAAAATACGTAAATCAGTAGTGACTTTAGTGTTCTCCGAAAGATTCAGAACAATTGACATTAATGATTCCCGACATGTACGACCCTCGACTTGAGAAAATAGAGGACCAACGCGTCTAAATATCCTTTCTAGATCAAAAAGAAACAAATAAAAAAGTAAATCTTATTCACCGTATAAACTCCTCAGGATGATTAACATGCTTCACTAGACGAGCGAGGGTATTAAGCATATTCTTAGTCACTTCATTCTTTGGAATTTTCCGTTCTAAATGGCTGAGTAAAGTGAAGGCTATCTTGCATCCTAGTTCTCCTTCTGATACATAATCCGATATCCTATACAAAAATGAATTGTGGATAAAATACCTTTGATAAATTTTAAATTCGGAAATATGGCAATTGTAAGAATATATAACGAACTTGTTAAGAATATTAAGGTTTTCTGTAGAAATCTTCATACTGTTGTTATTTTCGATGCTTTCAGCTAGAAATCGTACCACGCGCTTAATGTGGTAGACAACCAAAGATGTCCCATAGTTGGCGTCTATATGTATATATATATATATATCTCTTTAATATAACACTAATTTTTCATCTAAAAAATGGTACCTTAAAACAAAAGTAACCTTTGATGATTGGTATAACAGCATAATCCATGTCAACTTGACCAGCCGATTTCTCATCTGCCATTGTAAGTAAGTTCCATAAAGCTCCACTAATTATTCTTAGCATTGAGGGGGTTAGACCTGACCAAGTCAAGGGGTTGATCATTAGATCCATTAGGGTGTCACATCTATTCATCCACGTAATACGTAGTGCATACAAATGATAAAGTCTGAAATAATGTGAGATAAAACTGAAACATTTAAGAACAATGTTCATTTGATAAATCAGTGTAAAAGCAAGAAAACACTCACGAAGGAAATTTACTCCAAACAGTGAGTATTTTAATAATGGATAGAGGTGGAACTGAGATAGATTCGCCATCGATACTATATACTTCAGTAAGAAATGGTAATAAAAAATTCTTTTGCAGGCTACGTAGCTCATCTGAGTAGTATGTACGTAGTGGGTATGCCGCAAAAAACTGTAACCAAAGCAAACAAAATCTTTCCTTTTTAGCATACATTTTCCAACTACAAACGAGTTTGAATTACCTCTCCAACTCTATCAGCCACAGACATTCTGAGATCTTTTAGCTGGTTATGCAAATATTTCGGAGTATCTGGAAGAATGATCAGGGATCGTACAATTGCAGCTATAGCCAACAGTAGACGAAATAGGAATCTCTGTTGTTCCTCGACTATGATTCGGGCTATTCGCATTAAAAGCTCTGATACATTTTCCAGTGCACTGAAATTAAAATACATTATCTATCCGAAAGAACAAAGTAGAATTAAAATTAGTTTCAATATATGCCTATAACAATGTCTAGTCAATATAACATTATATGGATTCCTAAATAATTCCCAAGTTATTGATGCGTTTTGGCAAAATCGAATAATTTCACGTATAGGCATAATGCCTCTCCCGTAAGCAAGTCATGTAATATTCAGCTTCTCTGTTAATATCCCTGCTGGCACCCATTTATACATAACCTAGCTAGAACTATAATTAGGCACTTGTCGGATTACACGGTTCAGTGCATCACAGATGAACAATTTAAGTGCCACAACTGTTATTTTCAATGCTTTTAGCTAGAAATCGTACCACTCGCACTTCATCATTTGCATTTTTCCATCCATATATTGTAAATCAATTGATTGCCTTCATAAATCAAAAACGCAGTTTTGTTTCGCCTCTTCTATGCATAAATCATAGTCGCGCATTTTCGTTCATCTCATTGTCCCAGTAGACAGGTGCCAAAGCCACTGACCTTAAGCTGCCCTGATACACAATCCACTTCATTCAAAGAAGGTAATCCTACCTAATCCATTGCAAATCTATACTATTATTAGCTACCTGCTCAATATTTTAAAGATATAATAACCAAGTGTTACAAATGTGAAATTTTCCGTCCAAATTACGTTGTCACAACAAATCCAATAATTTAGTTTTCGCTCTAATCTGAAAACACGCAGAACCATATGCGAATATTATCGTCGTACAACATGTGCAAGTGGATCTGAAAAGAAATCAATAGAACCCAAAAATGATGGAATCAGATAGAACCAATGTTTGCTCCTAAAAACATCTGGAGCTTTACACTATAGAGTAAACAATATTATTAGAACTGTAAGCATTGATCCCAAGAATATTGGTGTAACGCATTGTACATCTTTAATACATGTTCTATATTTACTAGGTATTTTATTTCATTTTAAACTTAAGCTAAATTATAGGCTTTAAGTAATTCATCTGAAAAATGCCATACTGAGTGTCATATACTATGAGGATAATGACTGCCCGGCATTCGCGATCTGTTACATTCTGAAACCACACAACTGTTCACCGCTGTTCCTTCTTCCATCTTGTAAAACAATCACAATATAGCACCATTATCTCTATTCCAAATTATATGCTTTTTTACAGCAATATAATAATGTGAGTAAATATGATTCATAGTGTTAACACCTTCATTCTGGTACTATTTCAATTCTATGTACCCATTAGCTATACGCTATCCAAACAAATATATAATTCAAACGACCATTGCAGGTGAGTGTTACATGAAGTATGCTTACTCAAATAACATCTTTTTGTTTGGGATTAATATAAGTATTAGCTAATTAATATCAATCCGTGACCATATTTAAAATGCTGATTTAATGAAGTTATAACAAAAATTTAGGTTTGGAGGCCAAGTTGAATCACTATGGCGTCATTGCTATTGCATACCTGTCGGTGGTAATACCTCCGTTCATGTTATTTGTCGTCAGATTTCAGCAGCAACAATTGTACCTTTACCATCTGGAGAAATCAATAGTACATTACTTAACATTGTAGCACTATCAATGACTGAAGGAGGTTTAGTTTTCCTACATCAAGATGCATTTAAACTCCAGAATATTCAATCCTTGGATTTTTCTAACAATGAAATACAAACAATTAATGTTAACGCTTTTCGTGGACTAGAAGTGAGCTTTTTAATCTTCTATACCGTGTAATAAATAAAATCCATGTTTTTATTAGAATTTTAGTCTACACTAGTTTCAGATCAAACTTACTCAACTGAACTTAAGCCACAATAATTTATCTGTTATACCATCATGGGCACTGACATATCTTCACCAGCTGCAATTTCTGCATTTGGATAATAATAGAATAACACACATCCGACCAAATACATTTGATGAAACTCAATTGAATAACTTGCAATTTCTTCACTTGGATAACAACCAGGTTAGAAACTGCGATATTTTCAGAAAGAAGAAAGATAACTGAATTTTCAGATCACCTATATTCCTAATTTCGCTTTTCACCGTTTACGACTAGTAGTCCTGACTTTGTCAAATAACCGTATATCTCAAATTGAGAAAATGTCACTTCCCCCAACTCTATGTTTTCTTGATCTTAGAAATAATTTACTAACCCAGGTGAGAACAAATTTCTATACATGTATTCTAAAAGTAAATAAAAACAAAGTAGTTTAAGACTTAAAGAAATATTTTTTTCAGCTCCCTTACTTGGCACTTAAAGAATTATCTGGTTTACAATCCCTTATGCTCGAGGGAAACAATATTACAATGCTAGATTACAACCCCGAAGTGAACTTCAAAAAGGAAATAAAACTGATACTGCGCAACAATAAAATCCGCTTCTTGTCTGAAAATTCATTTAAAAGCTTCAAACGATTGAAAGAGCTTGATCTTAGCTATAATCAGGTGATTATTACTATTCAAGTTCACTATCAACTAATACCAAATACAATCTAATATTTGGATGAATGGGGACTTATCAATAATTACATTCAGATTTCTAAAGTGTATCAAAATACATTCGAGACGGTCAGTCATATTCATCATCTTGATCTCAGCTACAACTATATTGCCTATATACCTCATGGAACACTAAAGAATTTTGCGAAAAACCTTGAGCGCTTGAATCTCGAGGAAAATGTAATCCATACTTTACCAGATGCTCTACGAGATCTCCATAATCTTACTTACCTTAACCTCAGCGGTAATAAACTCAACAAGTGAGTTCTCGTAATTGTTTAAAATAACAAAGTAAGTAAAGATATTTCAGACTTGATGATTCAATATTAACCGAACTAAAACCAACACTGACAGAACTGTTAATCTCTTATAATCAATTAAAAGGAGTACCAACCAATGTTTTAAATGGGATGGAACGACTCCAACACTTGGACCTATCTAAAAATCGAATTCAAAGTGTTGAAAGACTAGCCTTCGGAACACTTGATAGCTCGGGTAATAGCCTTGTAATTCTGAACTTATCCGGAAATCAAATTAAAAACATCACGGATCCGGGTGTATTTTTATATATGAGTTCGCTGGCCTATTTGGACCTATCATACAATCAAATAGAGAATATTGGTCCGAAAGCATTCGAAAAGCTTCCTGCATTGGAAAAATTATCTTTACAGGTAATAACTAGTAGTACATCATTAATAAAAGTACCATTAGCATGTCTACACATTTCAGAATAACCAGTTACAAGACTTTCCACTATCATCGCTAGATCGAACAGTCAAACTACGGCAACTTATACTTGATAACAATAAAATAGAAAAGCTCCCAAGCTATATTCTTGGGCATTTACCATTTATCGAACATCTTTCGCTTGCTGGGAACCGTATACAAGTAATTGATGACAAAATATTTCACGCTAGTACCTCTAAGGACCTGAAGATCCTCAACTTAGCTGCTAACCAAATATCGACTTTATCAAGCCGTGCATTCGCACAGATGGAGAATTTGCAAACATTGAAGCTAAATAATAACAAGCTAAAAGTGCTACCATCAACTGTAAGTTATATTTCAAAGCATTTATGAACAGCACGAGGTACTGTATTATAGCGTTGTTTTCTACCATTAGCTTATACTATTACAGGCTTTCGCAGAACTAAGGAATCTTCGACATTTAGATCTATCTGAGAATGAAATTGTTAAAGCTTTACCTCATGCTTTTGTAAATCTACCATTTATTGAAACAATACTTCTACACAATAATCAAATTGTTGACTTCGAGAATAATGTATTCTATCATATGAATAAAGTTGAAACTCTCGACCTAAGTCATAATTTAATTAAAATATTCCCATGCAAATACCTAGGAACAATTCATATCATTCCTAATCTCGATCTATCACACAATCAAATAACGCAGTAAGTTATTTTCCTTGTTTTTATAAACTACATAAGATAGTACAAAAAAACCATGTTACAGGTTAGATCTATCGTGTATTAAAGGAAGTCTAAATCGATTAAACCTTGCCCATAATAACCTACAGACTATACGAAAAGAAATGGTGCAAGATACATATCGCCTAAGTGAAATTTCTCTTAGCCACAATGGAATCCTCGAAATTCAGACTCATGCCTTAGATTCGTGTCCAAGATTGAAGATAATTGATTTATCTAATAATCATATCAGAATTATAAGAAAAGGAACATTCGCAAATCAGGTGAAATAATTTAAGATGTACAGTGTTATTATTAAAAGAATAAAATTTAGGAAATGCTGTCCCATCTTGACTTGAGCTGGAATGCGATAATAAGTATCCAAAGAGGATCTCTTGGTAAAAACAATATCCTAAGACTAAATCTTATGGGTAATGAGCTAGTAAGAATCCCAATTGATGCATTTGAAACCACATCAGCCAGCTTAACCACTTTAAATATGGATAAAAATAGACTTCACATAATTGATTCGCCGCAACTTGTCGGTTTACGTAATCTTACATGGCTTACATTATCTAATAATCGAATTGAAACAATCGAAGATGCCGCTTTCGAACATTTAAGTGGCCTTAATAATCTCGACATAAGTCATAACCCTATCAGCACATGGAGCCCTACTGCATTCAAGGTATGTTATAAAGTTTTTGTAAAATTGTATATGAAATTTTCATCTCTCAGAAGAAAAAATACCTTATTTGAGGACCTTAGTCATCGTATAACCACAGTGAATTTAGCAAATACTGGACTATTCTCTATACCAAAAATAAATCACCGAGCTGTGCGACATTTAAATATTAGTTGGTGAGTAGTTTAAAAACATAAAATTTCAGTATATATGACTAAAAGAAAATATCGTAGGTTATTGATGGTGTGAAATCTAATTAAAACTATTCAGGAATAAGATATATGAATTGACGAAAAAGGATTTAACTCCAATGAACAAACTAACAATACTTGACATATCTTATAATAACTTGAGAAGTTTGGATATCGATGCTTTTGTGGAGCTTGTTGATTTAAAACACTTGAACATTAGTGGGAATCATATTTCGCATATTCACGAAGATCACATGAAGAGTTTATATCGTGTAAGTAAAAATTGAGGAATTCATATTTCATGTTATATGCTAAAAAGTAACTACATTATTTCAGCTGGAATCCTTATCAATGGGAAATATGCCGTCGCTCAAAAGCCTGCCTCCACCATATGCTTTTGCACATCTAAGCAATTTGAAAAAGCTGCATGTAAGTGCTCCATTAATAAAATAATGTAAAAAGCATTTTTTTTAAACAGATATTCGATCTTCCTGATTCTGTACAACCATACAACATTACTGATATACTCCGGCACCTCCCACCCCTCAAATCACTGTCTATTGAATTAAAAGATAAAGTGCTTGACTCCCAGCTGCACCAAGCAGACATGAGGCTATTGCGAGAATTAACAATAACAGGAAGAAACCTCACATATGTAAGTCAAATAATGTTAAACTGGATTTTTAATGTAATAGAAAATCTAAATAAAGTATAATTAACCATTTCAGATAGATATTGGTGCTTTCTACATGTTGAGAGGATATAGAGTACATTTAACAATAAGAAATACCTCATTAGAGATGTTCCCATCCACAATATTTAATACTCTCAGTAGTATTAATTTTCTAAGCCTATCACTACCAAATAATAGATTAAAATACATTAATCCATTCACAAGTACAGTTCAGCCCGTAATTAATCAGCACGGAACTATTCTTCATTCACTAGATTTCTCGGTATGTCAAATTAAGTATAAACTTCAAAAGACGCTTATATAACAATTCACTCATAATCTAAACATGTGAAAACAATTTAGGGTAACCCGATCTACTGTGATTGCACCATGTCATGGGTTACCGAATGGCTACGCAGTTCCAATCGTAAAATGAGGGATTTTTCTGATGCTTTCTGCCATTCGGAAATAAACAAGGAATCTATTTCTACTGCCTATCATCCTGCCTCGAATAATATTCGGTGTCAACTACGTAATAAGCTAGCACAATTCAATTCAATTTCTATCTTCACATACTATACAGCAATTTTTAAAATGTTAGTCCTCTAAAATAAAACTACTATAGTTTCACCAATGTAGATTTCTTAAGTTTATATCATAGTTCTAGTAAACAAAATTATTTGGAAAATATCGTACCTATTTATTTGTCCAAGATCTATATTCAAAAGAACATTTTTTTCGCTACATATTTCATCAGCTCTATGATAGTTTATATCAACATTTCCTGAAAATACGGATAAATATATAATTTTGTCGCATAGAACGTCTAGGCTACAACTTACCAATAATATCCAATATGGGGGCAAACAAAATATCCAAGAAATATCTGAGTTCATTGGGTCGAAATCCCCCCAAATACCGAAATATAGCAACTCGCCGTGAAGCCATATGCGCCTTTTTTGTCTTCATTCGTAATTTTCCGTACAAAACTCTAGAAAATTACACATTAAACTACAATAAAAATAATCTTGTCAATCATAAAAACAAGAAAGCTTCAGTATATTAAATCAATTCATAACCTGAGAAGAAATGGCATAACAGTTTCCCTGTGATCAGGGTGAATAACTGAATCACCATCTTCCTCGTTTATTTTGAATAAAACTAGCTGATCACGGAATGCTCTCTCCTCCAATATATTGTCAAAATACTCTCTAAAAAGAACTGTTATGAATTAATAATATAAAAAATAACAAACGAATATTTACCTGTATTGATTAACAGCCTTAATCTTGTACGAATATATACAAGCCATGGTCGATCTCTGAACTGTCGCAATACCAACCGTAAGAAGCTAAAAAACAAAATTAAGAAGGAATCATTGCTTTATTATTTTCCTTTTATTTATTAAGAATGATCAAACTTACTGTTCTATACATTTCACTAATCTTAGGTTCTAAGAATACAGATTTTGCATCATTGAACCTTGAATATATATCCAGAAAAGCACACAATGTCTGAAAATAAAATTTTCAATGTGGGTGCAAAAGTATATTAATCAGAATAAAATTTTAGACCTTTGAATAGTCCAATTTATTAATTTTGCCTGGAGGCAGTCTATCTAACGGAGAGTGCTCTGAACCATTTGTAAAACCCAATCTTTGAGTTAAATCTAAGCAATCGAAATCCTTCCTAAACACTAAAAGATAAGCGTAATCAGACAAAAATACCATTGAAAGTAAGAAATATTACGTACTCAAAAAGTTCTAAAAAAATGGGAGATAGGAAACGTGTGCGTCTTTCAGCAAGATCACTGATTTTAGCAGTAAATTTCAGCAGTTGTATCCGAGCAGACAGAAAGTTAGATCGGTTTTGGATATCAACGCCTGGTAATAAATCCTCTACGGATGACTTCATAATAGTATCATCCATTCGACAACCTAAAACATCAAGAATTAATTCAAAGATTTTTATTTAGAGAAAGAAATCTTATTTTGACGCGATAATAAATCCTTTTAAACACTACCCACAAATTAGAGTAAAATGAGACAATGAATTAGTTAAATACTTGTTTATAATTTACTGAATATTTACCATTATTTATTTCAGCAAAACAATCGGACATAATTCCCCAGAAATTATCGATCGCCATCCCACGGGCAAATGATTCCAGTAACTCATGCATACCAGGCCATAAGAGAGTGAACTGTACAAAGAACTGTGATAAACCAATCCGAAGAATGATCTGAAAATCCATTTATATTCCACTATCCCTTTTATAGCGCAAATTGCGATTCATCACACTAATATTGTATGAATAATTTAAAAATCGACAAAAATAAACTTTAAAAAACCAAACTAACATGCTCAAAAGTAGTTCCACTTCCTCGCGGCATACTCTTGATATGTGATCCATAAAGCAACTTACGAAAATACATGAGTCTACGTCGACTATCAATTAAGTCACATTTCTCAGCCGCTAGCAAAATGTTAAACATGCTCATCGGTTCTGCCTTAAGAACTTTGATAAGATAAAATCTAAGTAAATTCTAAAAATATTCAATTAAATAATAAAAACTTCACCCATGAAATACCTAAAAAGAAAATTGATGACATATTAAGCAAAAATAAGTAGGATTCATACTAACCAAAGAAATATCATCACCGTCTTTGCAAGTAGATCCTTCTAGGTGAACGTTAAATGAACATAAAATCTCAATAGCTGTTCTTCTAACGGAACTATTTGGATTAAAAAAACAAGGAAAAAGTAGATCAGCAACGCTAAAAAATTTAGAACTTCAGTTTTTCCTTCTTGAAATAAACAATCTAATGGCTTGGTAGTAAATAAATATTTTCCAACATTGTATTTTAAAAGCTCAAGACTATAAACAGATACTTCCTATGCGATATTTTAAAATAACCTTTTCAATTTTTCCATATCTGTTGTTGATCCTTTAGCTTCAATGAATAATCGATAAACACGCAGTGAAGACTCACAACAGTTTTGGCGTCTAAACTAATATTAGACTATCATTGAGAAGACTCTGTGAATAGCAAAAATAATATTACCTAACGAATTCTTCCATGGTTAACACATTTATGTCAGATAATTTCTCCTTATTTATCTGATAAATTGCAGAAGCAACGATTAGGGACAGTTGGCTTCGTTCAACAGAGACTTCGCTACTGTTTATCAAATTTAGGAAATATAAATATACACTATCGAGCCCTATAAACGAAACTGCAATATACGTATTAAAAAATGAATACTAAGACCTGGTCTATAACGTACCTAACCCTTTCTCTGCATTTGAAAACATCCAAGGCCAAGTAATAACATAATAGGCCACCTCACATGTACTCAAATCACAAAGCATGTTAAGCCTGGTGAGGAGAAAGTTCCTGGCTACGGTATGACGTGTTATGTCAAAAAAAGTTAAGCGTCCTATAATTGTCTTAAAGAAATAAACATTAACAATATAAAAGCGTACGAAACGAAACCCAAATATACACATATGAAGGTCTTACTTATTTAACTTACCATGATTAAGAATATTGTTAAGTGGCCTTCTATCCAGACATATAAGCGCGTAGAGTCGGAAAATTTTTGAAACAAGATCCTAAATTACATACAATGGTGAACTAACTACACTCCTAAATGGACACAATAAATACCTACTTTTTCAATCGTTTCAACGGAAGATAAAACTTTTTCAGCAATTTTTCCAACTGCAGGCATTATGTAGAGATCAAAGTGTGGAATATTTTTGATGGCAAGAAACAAATCAATAACCTGAAATTATCCATACACATGTCCTTTAAAATTATGGTTCCTTTTAGATATTAATCAACAGTTGAAAGCATTTTATGTAAATATTATCGATGATAAAAATGATTAAACTTACCATTTCATAAGCATCATCAGCTCTCATAATAATTTTTTCGCATATATCTTGAATATGTAAATTCCACTTTTCACTACTAAAAACCCGAAGAATCGACTGAAAATATTTCAAAATGACACGTAGTTACTAGAATTAAAGAAAAAAAAATACTGAGACTATACAAACGAACCTGGGCAATAAACTCGATAAATTCTTTGTTCAATTCGCAGAGTTCACTCGATAGTAGTTTTTCTATAGTGTGAAACAAACGTTCTTCAGAGGTAAATAATTGCTGGCAATTTTTCTCAACGTAACAATATGGTAGAAGACGTGCTATATTTGTGACATACTCCATGGACTCAAATCTTTCAATGCAATTCTAAATATATACTATGTTTTTGAGCAATCACTCACAAGAGGAACTTTTTTATAACTTACCAATAGAGTATTTTCAAGCATAGTGGGATCGCCATTTTTCCCTTTTGTAACAAATTCAATGGTATAAACAACCATCTTTTCAAGAATCAGTGCTCCAGTCTTTCGAATTTCATTATCTTCTATGCTAAGAACCCCATTAATGATACTAAGCAATAACTGAAATACAAAATTTTGTTGTCTATCATAACAAAGCACAAATCTTAAATTTAAAATAAACATGCCTCATTAGCTAAACTATGGAAACCTCCTGCTAGTCCTTTGTACGTATGAAAAAACAATACTGCACAACCATCAATAAGATAATCATCTCCCACCTTATGTGCTTGATTAACAATAAAGCTTGATATCTAAAAAATCAAAAGGTGATTATACTGTGTTTAGACAGCATAAAAAAACAACCAAAAATATTAAATAGATTTGGACAACTAAACTACCACGTAAAATGTGTCAATTTTCAGTACCAAACAGATATATCAGAACAAATACAAACCTCTTGTAAATCACGCAATTTACGCATAAGAAATGCAAATGCATCTGATGCAAATCGACGCACATATTCGCGACTGCTACCAAACAATGGAATAAATTTTCTGAAAATATTTCTACCAAGTATCTAGAAAAACTAAGCCTACTATTGAAAAGCCCTCTATAAACCAACGAAAAAGTTTTCTTCGCATCTCTTCTAAGTTTTTTCCACAGAATCTTGAAGAGAAGCGTCAGTGTGAAGAAAGCTGCCTCCACACTCTCGATATCTCGCTCTCCCAAATCTAGAAAGCATATTATTAGTAATCAAATAGATACAGAACAGTTGCAAACATGAATACCTAAAACATTGATAAGTGCAGTGAACACATCCCACATATGAACGTAAAATTCATCCTTTAAATCACGAACAAGAGAGGACAAAACTTCACAAAAGGCCGGAATTGACTTATTTTCCTAAATAAAAAAATTCGGAAAAAATATTGCTTTGCACTAATGATCTATATCATATCTCAACAAAGATAAACATAACTTACTGGATCATTTATATACTTCACCAAGCAATCAATAATGATTTTCTTATGGTGAATCAACTGTGCATATGTCTGTAGCTCCGCAGAAGGAATTTCATTAATAAAGGATGCTAAAATTTTGAAAACATTACCAAACTTTAAATTTTAAACCAAAAACCTTACCAAGTTTTTCAGAGCAACCACAAAACAATATTATCTAGAAAAAAATGTATTGTAAATGACTACCTGACTCTATATTCTAAGAAATATTTGCAGTTAAAGGCAACAAAAACTAAGATAGCCAACAAGAACTTGTAAAACTGAGCATTTATTTTTATTTCAACTCTTACTTCTAAGGAAACTCACTATAATGGGACCCATAATCTTGATCATTCCATTTTGTTATCGTCTCTGCGAAATATGTATTGTTGTCGTGCATCTCATGAACTAATCGTCTACTGAATCGCGCATTATCACCACCAATTTTAGTGACATACTGGTTGAATGTTGGATACTAAAAATATCCCCTTTGATTTTCAATTTAAAAAATGAAGTCTTAGTTCATTATAGAACAATTAAAAACAGTAAAGTGAAGATATTCGTAGTAATACCTTGATTCGTTTTCTTTTAGGTAACATGTCAGATAAATCACTTTGTTCATCATCCATATTTATAATTTAAACAACCTGAAAGTGGGAAATATTAAAAAGCTGGAGTATAACCAATTAAAGCATTCCCAACACATTGAAAAGATAAATTAAATATATCTCAAATATCCACGATTAGTCGAACATTAAGTATTTCCCCCTTTATTAGTAAAATTATACATTAGCCACTTCGAGAAAAAAGTTTACCTTATTATAAGTATAATTTAATAAATTCACTGATAATGGAACTAGATTAACAAAACGAGGCGGCAGGAATTTTATTGTGTCCTGGTAAGATATTTGTTTTACTGTATTCAAAATTATTGGAAGATGGGCGATTTAGTTATACGAAGCTATATTTAGTAATCCATTCCTACTTAGGGTGTGATTGTTTGATAAGAATTAAACAAAGTAAATATCTCCTGCTTATTTTATTTGATTGACATTGGTGGAATATATATGCTTAGACTTGTTGCTTAGTGAGTTCTCATCTTATTCGAAGCGAAATAATTGTTATTTATTAGTTTGTTTAGCATTAAATATACTTAGTAGTTATTTAAGCTATAGGCAAAATTCTTTCTTTTAAATTCTAAGATTAAAATTAAGGAAAGCTTTTCTGAAATATTCCTAGCAACTGGCCATCACTTTATTGGAACATTGTTTTATATCTCCTTAATGTGTCTTACTTATAACTAATTATATTACCATTGATACTTGTGTGCAGTAATGTATTAGGGGTGGAAAATATATCATGAGCAGGGTAGCAACAACATCCACCTTAGTGAAGGGACCTCCAACGTGAACAAGTAATGGACGATGCCATTACTATCGCGCAGCCACACTGCGAAGTATATGAGAGCTTATATAGCGAAGTATGTTATGTTTATAATGGTTGTGCTACTTGTCATATATTTAAATATGGATGTATATTATTGCTTTTGAGGTAAATCCATCAGCTTCTTCTATGGTATGTGCTGCAGATGCCGCAGCATTTTTAAAAAGGTCCAATCTCAACATGCAAGTTTTGGGTCAGGTTAGTAAGGAGAATTTCTATAAATAAAAATGTTTGTTTGATGCAGAAATGCAATATCTGATTATTATTATTATTATTATTATTATTATTATTATTATTCTTATTATAGTAGATTTCAGATATGGGAATTTGCTGATTATCAGAAACGTGGTTTACTAGATAAAAGAGGCGTTTTTATTGCTTTCAAGCTAGTCGCAGCAGTACAACAAGGTAGGTGTTTTTTTCACCTTTTTTCCTAGTCATTTTAAATGGAACGAAGCCCACTTGGTGTAATATTGGTTTCACAATATTAAAGAAATTCCAACAACTAATTAAGGTATCAAACATTATTTGATTCGAGGTTCTAAAATCTTACATTTTCTACAGCTTATTTTAATTTATAATTTTTAGAATATTTATACTTAAGCGAATGCAATTTGTTTTTCAGGCCATCCTGTCAATTCCTCATCGATATATCTGTCTGGTTTAAATCCACCATCGTTTGCGTCACGTACAACTACCCCGTCATTGCCATCCTTTAATCAACATCATTCTACACACTCTTCGTCTCTGAATCAATGGTCTATCGATGTGGCCGATCAAGTTTGTTTCATCTAAAAATTAGTATAAATTTATTTTATGAATCTGTTAATTGTACAAATAAGAGTTACATGTGGCGTTCTACATATTGTACTAATATTCAGGTGAAATATGATTCAATTTTTGATTCACTTTGTCCGGTCGATGGAAAGTTACCTGGAGACAAGGTACGGCCGGTACTTCTCAACTCTGGGCTTAGTCCTACAAGCTTGGCAAAAATCTGGGAACTTGCCGATCAAGATAAAGATGGGCAGCTAGACAGAATTGAAATGACTGTTGCTCTTCACTTAGTTTATAAGTTAGTTATACTGACCAAATTTTTCTATTTCTTTGAGCAAATTGTGTAGAATTTTCAAACAAAAGAAAATTTAATTTCTACAGGGAATTTCTCACAATATCTAACTATAAAAGTGCACATAGATTAGTTAATTGTACTAAAGGCAAGTCGTGCTCTTAGTATGGATATATGTCATAATATTAGTTTATTGCATAGTTATCTCGAGTATAAACAGTTCAATTACTGGAATGTTTTAGGACTCTTCAGAACGATCCTATTCCTTGTGTGTTGCCTCCAACACTTATACATCCCACTAAAGCAGCACTTAATCGACGTGCATCATCACTCATTGCTCCGCCTACATGCTCAAGTCAGAATACAGGTATGAGTGGATCCAGTATTTTTTCCAAAATCTAAAATACCTTATTGAAGTCTTTTAAAATCCAAATTTTTGGTGTCTATTGAGGTTGTTTTACTAGGCTTGCGATCGAGAACTGGAAGCGTAGCCTCCTTAGATGGTATTGGAGCAGGACATACTCCAGTAGCATCACATGGTGACAGAAGCATGTCAGTCCAGCCAAATCACTATTCCAGAAATGGAAGCATTGTACGTTATTGTATTGTATATCCCATTTGTTTTAGTTGTTGCCGGTTTACATCTTAAGCTAGTGTTATGAATTCATATACTTTATTTTCAGAAAGATCTAAATTACTTCAGTTTTTGTTATTAAGGTGTTCTCTACCGTGAATAGTGTTGGAAATATTTCAGTGTGAATGATGCATAGTACGTAATTAAAAATTATTAATGAAAACTAACTTGAGAAGATCTGCTCTTGCAGACATGATGACTGCCTTTCTTGTTAGAGAGTCGTATTGTTATCATTCTCAGCCAGGAACTCCCGTACATAGTGTGTCATGTTCGACTCCTAGCTCAGAAGAATGGTTTGTGGATCGTTTGGCTTCTGCGTCACAATTTGCGGCATGTGATACAGATTCTGATGGTCTTGTTAGTGGAAATGACGTAAAAGAAGTTCTTCTTGCCACAGGTATTTTTTAGATAGAAATTTCATGTTTTTGAAGTGGACTTGTTTTGGGGTTATGATAATGGAAAATGCGATTAGTTCCTAATATAATTGAGTACAACTTATATCCATTTATTATATTGTATTTCATCTAGGATGTTTTCTTTCATTGATTAGCGTTTTAAGCAAAACAAAATACTCCTAAAGAGTTTAGAAATCTGTGATTATATATTTCTTCTTATATAATAATCTTTCTTTAACTACTACAGTATTTTTTTATGATTTTTTTTCTCACCACTTATAACAATGAAGCATTTATTATTTAGGCCTCTCTCAACAAGTACTAGCGCATGTATGGGCGCTTTCTGATGTCAACAGAACTGGTACATTGAATCAAGAACAATTTGCATTAGTGTGAGTTTTTTTAAACCATATTACTTAACTAGTCAAAGATGTATTTTTACAGTATTCATCTAATAAATATGAAGAAGCATGGTGGCGAATTACCAGCAACACTACCTGCTCATCTGTTTCCACCCTCCCTTCGAGTACTCTCTTTACCTGTATGGTGTTAAGTTTTACCCACCAAAAGAACTTAATTTGTGATGTAAAATTAAATAATTGTAATTTAGGAGAATGGCCGGACGTCTGTCGATGTAAGTGGAGGGAACACCGCTTGTTTTGGAATATCTACAGAAACAGAACTACCTGAGATGCGAGAATTAGTCGAAGAAATGGAAAAGCTTTTGAATGAGAGAAGGTATTATTTTACTATATCGTGTTTTCTACCTCTCCACAGATAAGCTTGTTTTTTTTTAGGGAGGCAGATGTGAAAGTAACTCAGTTAGAGGCTGACATGACTGTAAAAAACAGTGAAATTATGAACTTACTGGTAATATAATGTTTTAAAACTACTTTTAGCATTGTTTATCTGCTATGAAACTTATTTAGATTGAGTTACAAACATTGGAGAGTACCGTAAAACAATTGGAGCGACAAAAGGCTGAAGCTACGCGTCGTCTTGGAGATTTAGATAACCAGATTCAGCAGTTGGAAGGGGCTGGAGAAGCTCAAAGAATAAAGGGATCGGAGGCTGAGGCAAGGCTGGAACAGTTAAAGAGCACTACAGAACAGGGTGCAGTATTTGCTCAGGTTATTTGTGCTTTCCAAATAATATGCCATTTTGGTTAGAATTTCTTGTGAATAAAAGGAGATTTTACATAATAATTTATTAAGCGGGATCATGAGGAAATCAAAAACGCCTTGGATGAAGTGAAAAGATTGGAGACAGAAAAGTCAGTTTTGGTAGCTGAACTTCAGAGCGAGCAAAATGGAATGGAAAGCGCCGTTGATGAGATGACTAAGGCTTGAATTATGAAATATTTATAGAATTAGTTTTAACTTTTATCTCCTAATTATAACTGATATATTATATTATAGTTGGAGCGCGAATTAGCACGAGATGAAACTCAACACGTGGAGATTGTTGCTGAAACTAAGTTAGTAGAAAAAGCGTTTCGTGACCTACAAGCGGCGTTCAAAGCAGATGATGTTATTAAAACCCTCAAGGAATTACCAGATCTTATTAAGCCAATGGCAAGAAATGATTTGGTGAATTATAATGTTATTAATGTTAATTTTACTATAGCGGGGTTATGGTATTTAAGAAAATATATTCATATGCTTTTTCAGTTTGATGATACACCGCTTGGTTTTCCATCTACATCTTTCCAACAGAAAGCTTGCCCACCCGTTGATCCTTTCAGTGGTGATAGTAGTAGTACGTTGGCCACTTTATCTAAATTTGTATTACAATTGAATTTGTAAAACAATGTTGTTTATTTAAGACATTACTAATATTGACCCTTTTGCGCAAGCTGATCCGTTTCTGTCAACTCCTGCTTCAGGTACCACTTTTTTTAGATGGTATAATAGTTCGACTTACAAATCTAAATAAAAGCTTATATAAATTAGGTGGTTTTGCGGCGAGTTTTCCTTCCGATCCTTTTGATGCTTCATTCCCACCTCAAACACCTTACGATGAATGTGGGAGAAATCAGGTAATTTTGGAACTAGTTATATACTCAATAATTAAAATTAAACATTAAATTTTTCTTGACGGTCTCTTCGAGTCCGCTTGGAAACAAAGCACCACCACCACGTCCTGCTCCACCAAAATGTACAATTCGACAAACACCAGTAAGCGAGGATCCGTTTGCAAATACGTATGTCAAATATTCAATACAGATGTATTATGAGTTATTCTGTTTTTGTTATTCTTTTAATAATTGAAATTGATAATATATTTCCTAGGTATATAGTTGTTTCAGTGATCCTCAGATTGGTAGCAATCAATCTGCAACTAGTGGCTTCGCTGATTTCTCGAATTTCGGTGCTTTTAATTAGTCCAGCGTAGAGTATTGTACTGCCTATCACGATTGATTGCCATTTTATTTATTGTTAGCCTCTCATGAATTTGGTTTTTATCTTGCTACAAATACAGTAACTTATATTTTGTATACAATTAGTTTCGTAGTGGTTTTAGTATATTTATTAGCGTTGATATATGTTGATAACTGAAGTATTTGGTGACAAATACTAGATGTTTTAAAATACTTTTTAAATACAAGACACAAGTCGTTTTGCTTCTGTTTGCTATCTACCCACTATCTTTTAGTTGTTTGTTCCTTAGTCTAGTTGCGTAGTGCAATATGAACGATTAATTATGGAATAGTAAATATTAGTCTATAGAAATCTTTTTTTGAGGTTGTTGGTTTTGATTTTATAGGTGATTATAATTACGAATTAGCCCTACGAAATGTGTTAATAATTATTAATTCATGGAATCGAGTAGAACTTGTACTCATGGGTTTTAGAAGTGGTGCCAAGCGGTAACAGTACAACTGTTTGTGTGTGAATAATAGTATAATAGCGCATAACAAAGGAAATATTTAAAAGAGTGCAAAATAACGTGTAATTGCATCAGGAAATAACGTTTGAATAGGGGATTTCATACCAAGAATTTTCGACGCGTGGATATTAAAAAGGTTTTCAATTAGTAATCGACACTCCAGACCTCACTATTCCATTTGCAACGAATGATGCTTCTGCGATATAATTGAATCATTTTCTCCGCATATCTTACGTACTCATCACGACATTTGTTGGTACTCTTTCCTAAATAAATACTATTCATAATCTTAAAATGTATATATTCGAAATTAGAAATTATTACAACGATTTTCCAACATAATCAGCTAGGTGAGAATTAGGCAAAGAACTGAAAACCTGTTCCCCTGCGTTTTTTTTACTCTCGAGGAAAATTATAGTTTTAGTTCTGTGGTAATTAAATAAGATAGTTACCAGTTTATTCCTCACCCTTTTGGCCAGCCCAAGATTTGTATTTCTTCAAGGCGAATCCATCACCTTTAGGTTGTGCTAAAATCCTTATCATATAAGATATATATATATATATGTATAACTTCATACTCGCGTTTAACTTACGATATATAAGATCGTTTGGGATATCTCCATGCACAGCTTGCTTATATAGCCCGTATAGAACTAGCTTTTCACTCTCTGTTGGTTCTTCTTTCAGTCTTCTCATTTCCTCAGCTGCTATGTCGAAATCCATTCCAACCCACTTCTAATTATTCATTATTATATTAGACATAAATTCTAAGTGAGAAGGGGAAATACCATAATACCTCGATCATAGACATAATCATTATTTATAAGGTACATACCTGTTCTAACTCGCTAAGAGGCATTCTATTATGACTCGATCCACAAAGCGAAACATACCTCGTTTTATTTTGCCCTTATAAAGGCTCAGTTGCCTATAGTCATGAAGATAAAGCCAATAATAATCCTGATTGAGATAATTTATTCTGTTCTACGCTCAATCAACATACAAGAAATGATACCACTCATTGCTTCCTTCTATTGATTCACAAGAGAAGTATAAATACTGAAAAATAGCAGCAGAAATGATAAAACAACTGTTTTTAGCCAGACGTTATTCTAAACATTAACCAGAAACATGACTCGTTCACATATCAACAATTTAAAGCACCAGTTACAAGAAAAGACGGTATGTAAATATACAAAAGTAGTATGAAGGCGCTAAACTGAGAACAGAAGCGAGTAAAATAATGGAATTAGAAAAGAGATAACTGGAAACTAGCAAACCTAAAAACTATATAGGGCCATTAGAAATACAAATAATTGCACGAAGAGGTAAAACAGCCGGGAGAAATAAGAGACTAGGAGAACATATCCAATACACTCACAGCAAAAAGGGTATTTTGTGTACTAAATAGTACAGTAATATACATAGACATAAATTAAAAGCAGTTAGGGATAAAGTAACACATACTCTGCTATCGATTACGTAAGAGAAGGAATGAACTGACGATTCTGAGTTGCAGGATAGAACTGACGGAGAAATCCTCGTGAATTGTGGTGAGGCGGGCGAGGTAGAACCTATAATATCTGATAAGATATTACCAACATTTATCTTAGCACCTTCATATTAATAACCTTTGTTTGGTCGCCCATACGGACTAGAGGTCGATGATCAGCTCGTTTTGATCCTGCACGGTAGTGAATCTTATCCCAGCATGGCTCACAATAATACTATAATATTAAACAATATTACTAGTATACATAAGTAGAAATAAATTACATGACACTTGCCTGAAGACAGCCAACGTCACCACAGAAGTATGGTGCATATCTAGAAGAACATTGTTTGCCTTCACATTCATCACACATCTGCTCGTCCATTACGTAAGGTTTAATTTCCACCTAAATTTAGTTTGATATATTTGATATAGTAGAATAAAGCTAAATGAATGTGCTTATCTAACATAAGTCGGGTGATATGCTAACCCGCTTTTGGTTCTCAGCATGATGCACATGCACAAAACGGCCATTAATAGCAGCTATAAACGCTTGAGTTGTTGTGAAGGTAACACGAGCAGCGCCTTTAGGATATTTCAGTTCCGGATCAATATCAATGCCCACGTAACACACTGGTCCATAAAGTTTACGAAGGCATTCGGCCAATTCACCTGTTATGTATATGCTGTAAAATTAATTAAGGGAGCCCACACTCAGGATTTCATTAGTTCGATAATTATTCCATATCATATCTTTAACAAATAAGTATTGCTTATAATGTACAAGACTCAAAAAATAATCACTATGAATTGCCTAATGACTAGTTCCAGTTAAAATCCAAATGAACGAAAAAAATAAAATTGATGCTAAAATTCGTACATTTGAACATCGCATCACATACACTAGCCATATTTCAGAGCAAGCGATATATTACGATCCAAATTACATATCAAATTGTGAAATACATAGTATATTTTTAAAAACTTGGTATTTTTATAAATGCTGTTACTTTCAAATGCAGTAAATAAACATTTTTTCTAATATTCTAATGCAATCTTTGACTAACTAGCTCTAGTAGGACGAGGAACTCCTCCTATGAATACTGTACGACGTGGGTCCATTGACATCTCAATATCCACCATGAAATCCATATCTGCTAGTCTCCAGGGTCGTACTTGTACCGGTTTATCACGCATAGTCGGTGAAGATACAAAGAGATAATAGCTGCAACAAAACATATTGTACAACTAAAGTAACTGATTAAAATTAGTTAACTAACCGTTCACCTTCCTTATGACATTCATTAACAAGAAGCTGAACTGATCTCTCTTCTTCGAATACTAAGAATACATAGCCTGTCATCGAACGAGCTGCACAGAAATATAAGTAAAAAATAAGCTTTTAAAATGAGCCTTAAATAATAGTGAGTTATGATACTGACAACTCCTCCCACAAGCATCATCGTCCCGGCTGTTAAAGCCATCTGGACGGCGGGGCCAGTCGACCAAAACATTCCCAAATACCGCAAAAGTCTGCCATATCTCTTCTTAAAAAATATTAAATTACTAAGAAACTTGTTTTCAAATCTAGATTAGATAATATTGACCTTGAAGAGGAAGCTGTTATATAAAACTGACCTTCACTGACATCAATTGGAAGCCCACCAACGAATACTTTTCGTGCAAAAATATCATCACTTAATTCCTCTGAAATGAAATGTGATGGCTGAGATGGAGCTCCTGGAACACGTCTCCCAGGAACAGAGCGAGAAGATTGGACCAGTGTTGAGTCAGATTCACTCAAACATGTTGGTACTATAATAACTTTTAATAGTAGTATTATTAAAAACCTAGTATTATACTGAGGTATACTAATATTCTCTGCTGACCTCTTCTGGATGTAGCATCTAAAGGTGAAGTTGCACGGTCAGATCTTCCAGACCCATTCAAACTCCCGGAATAAGTAGATGGCATTGAAAAGGGAGCTGATGGTATTATAATATTTAATCCTATACTATATTTTAACGTAATTTATTTCCAAATTTCCACCTACTCTTATGACAGATTGTATTTCCTGTTCCAGCTAACATGATAGGAAACGAATCTACTTCATTTCTGTACATAGAATGACAAGGTGGAGGAACAGAATAAGACGGATATCCTTGAGCAGAAGAATATGTATTTAAAGGAGGAACTATGTTGGTGCGCGGAAAACCGGCAAACAATTGCTCTGTGCCAAACATTGGATTGTAAGTCTGCAATACTATATCTTTACGAAATCGGTGATAAAAGCTTACATTTACCTGTGTTGCATTATAAGAATCTTCTGTGGTTAAAGATGACCGGCTCGGAGTAGATAAAGAACGACCAGATTCAGTGGGGCTTGAAGGCAGCTGCACTGATAGTGCAGCAAACTAAAAAAATTATATAAGCGAGTACCACACACCATTTAAATTATAATTTAAAACATATTTTCTGAATTTTGTCTAATTATAAGAGAAAACAAACAATTTGTAATTATCTAACTTGTGAATGTATGTGATTAAAGGGCAGCCCCGTGGCCAGATGCATCGTTTAAATTACAGACGTGCAAAAAATCTAAAATTTGATCACCTCAACAAATCAATAAACAAATTACTTACTGGATCAATTTGAATACCATCTAAATATTACTAATCTTATTCACACATAATTAAGCCCTTATGATACATCTGATATTTGGCAAAAAAAGGAATCTGACAATATTTTAATATTAACTTCAAATTTGTTATTCCCATAAAAATAATTCTATTTACATTTTTGACCTAACAAAATTACGGATTGAAGTTGAAAGTGTTCCTAGAAAACCAATAACGAATACCCGTTCTTCTATTTCACTTGTTTCTTATAGAATATAGGGCTTATAATTGCGAATTTTCCGAGCAAAAGACTAATTACTTTAGAGGCTACGGAATCATGATTAATTATATGAATATAGTAAAGAACCTGCAGTTAACATGCACAGCCGCTACGCGAGTGAGCATATTGATAATTTATATAACATTATCTACCTGGTTGTACACGTTGCATGCTAATGAAGTCAGTAGTAGTAATAATGGGTGATACTGATTATAATAATGACGTTGATTATGGTAATAACATTGGAAAATCGACCTGCTTTTTCCTCCTATATCCAAATGGGAATAATCAGTTATACGTGGATCAATGTTTTATAAATTAAACTATATTTTACGAACAAATATTATATATAGAATACAAGTGACATATGTACTAATATTTCTTAAAACATGTTCTTTATTTTACCTGATTGTAGAAGCCTAATGCATATCTCTAATACTCCCATTGAGTAGAACCAATTATTGACTAAATCACAAAATACTAGAGAGATTCTATACGATGCAATATCTCCATCACTATGAAATAATCACTCATTTGTTTTCGATAATTATTTCTACCTTCTTTAGCTTAATACCATTCGCCGTGCTATAGAGTCTAGGAATGACTTAATGCTCCTGGTACTAGGTAAATCGTCATTAAGTTGCAGTAGGTATTGCTGGATGTCCCTCATCTCGGCATGTAGCTCTTGCTGTCAGACTTTTGGCGATTGTCATTTCACCGCAGCAGTATTTCAGGATGCCCACCAGATGAGGAACTTGCTCATCTGGAGTTTACAGTAGATTTAATAAAAAATGACTGGAATAAAACTGACAAAATATGTTGAAGGTGAGATCTCGAGAATTTTGAAGAGAAGTCCATTTTCTGTAAAAGCTAGTAGAGGATAAAATGCTATAGGTTGAACGAGAAAGGTCAAAAAAATGTCGAGAGAAGCAGATTCAGTGCATCAACCGCCAGTTACGCCAGAAGGTGACAGACAACATCAAATGCAACACTGGCCATCCGTGTCAGTCCTACAAGATATTTACGGTGAAACAAAATTTTCGATGTTTATCTGGGAATTAAGAGTAAAACACGATGTTGTTTGTCTTACAACTTAATGGCGATTTACCTAATTCCAGGGACATTAAGTCATTCCCGGACTCTATAGCACAGCGAATGGCTTAATGCAGTTTTTTCTAGTCATTTTACTACGATATTCTTCTTACTTAATATTTATATTCTCTAGGTGCTTTTAGTTATTTGTTTTGAGTTATTGGTTTTGTTCTTTAGTTATTTAAACGGGTTAAATTGTATTTAGAGTATATAGTAAGTCTATTTCTTCAATAAAATTGCTTTTGTTATTTCCTCTTATCCCGGACGATCAAATTAATCTACAGTGCTACGATAACACGGAGAACTCGGCAAATGTTCATAATATTAAAGGAACAAAACATGTCTACATGTCTGACGAAATCTATGGTCTAATGTGTCTGCGCTGCAGCTTGGTACGTTGCCAATTAAGAGTGGTGCTTCAATTTTCCGAGCTCACTGTAGATCTTTGTATAATTGCATATTTTTTCGATAATTATTTTTTGAGGGAAAATATTTAATTTGTGTGGAGATTTTGATGTTTTATGCGATTGTTTGTACAATTATATTTATAGGTCTATTTGGAATACTTGACTATTGTTCTGACATCAATTTCAAAAAATCTTTTACTATATTTTTATGGTTTTAGTTGATTAATGTGTACTTCCAATAATTTCATATAAATAATTAGTATTACATCATGTTTCTTATGATCTCATTCAATTCCGTCATGTTTTGTAGAATATTATGACGAGAGGATTGAAGAGTGGAATAAGGAAAACTTCGATTCCTACGGCGGTATCAAACACTGTATGCTACTGGTAAATAGTTTTATAAAATGCCATAAGTTACTTTGATATTTACTAACTATTAGTAATACATATATTATATTAGTATATTGTAAGGAATAGCTAAGACTTTCAAGTTGAAAATGGGGTATAAATGTCCACAGAGGCCAGAAAAATTTAGAGGAGCTTCGTAGGGTTTTTGGAATTTTTGATAGTATTGGTTTTTTATGTTTTTGTTCACACTAGTTATTTTTCATATGAATGATAAAGAAACTAATGCACATTGTTTCCAGTGATGGGGACAGAGAATTAGGATCACTTGAATTATTTTGTTCTGGTTGTTCGAAGTGGTTCCATGGAAAATGTTTAAAAGATTTGAAAGAATTGTGAGTTTAAAGTAACGTTTTTTTAATATAAGTGCTAATGTTAAACGAATTTTTGAAATTCCAGTTATGGTTTAAGTTTTATGGTATGCTACGTTTTCCATTGTAAAGACTGCAGTCCTAGCCGATCAGAAACATGGGTAGCTAAGCAAGCCAGTACGTCTTTAAAATTTTCACGATATGTGAATAATGCTACATAGTTGTCAATGTTCAGACTTTATTCATATGTGTGTGACTGTTCTGGCTAACTTAACAGCTGAGCAATTACGGCAGGAAGGTGCTTTAGATAAAAAGAATAGTGAACACATATATTTCGGGTATGTCATAGTGTTTTAATGTTATTATAAAATATAGAATCTGTAGTTTTTAAAAATTACTTAAGATTATTGATTATAATCGAAAAAAATGTGTATTAATAATATAGTTGTCATATTTTATATAATAGTATTTTATTCATAATTCAATTTAATTTAGAGTATTTTATTTGAAAATTTAAATGATTTTCAGTCTTCACGAAACTATTATACCTTATGTTGATGCAAACTGGGAGAATCTAACATCGATGCCACGGAGAGTGAAAAATACATGGCATCAAACTCTTCAAAAGACTCTGAGCAAAGAAGTAGATCTCTTTAAAGTAAATTTTGTTTTCATCACTTAAAATATTAATTTTTGAGGATGTTACTACTTCTTCATCTTGTAGGACTTTTATTTACGCTTATTACTTCTGTCGCCTTTTAAATATACAGGTACATCCCGATGACGAGAATAGTTTTGCTTTAGTTGAAACTAACCTGGCTGATATTGGCCCAGTTAATGAATCTGTAAAACAGGTAATATACTATTTTCTGTATTACAAATAAGTATTTTACAAGGATATAAATTCTTAGTTAGTATTTAGTTAAAATACGTTGCTTAATTTGAGTGGATAAGGAGCTGTTTACTTTTGTTTTATTGCTGAATTTAATTAGATTTAGTGAAATATCGCAAAGAACTAGTAATAGCTTTTTTAAAATGAAGATTGGACGAAAAACTGGAGAAAAAAGTAATCTCGCATCGACACTAGTTAATGCGCAACCAGCTGAACGTAGTGATCCTGATGCGGATGGACCAAAAACCCGTGGAGCCAGTAAACGACGAAATGCAGATGCTGGAAATACGAACAAGAAGCCGAAACTGTTAGTTGTTGTTATAAATAGGGCGCATTAAAGTTAAGCCTACTGCTATAATTAATTTATAACTCATTGTGTATTCCAGCGCTGCTGATTATTCATCTGCTAGAATTGCTGGTTTAGAAGGAGCGATAGATTTTCCGTTCAATAAAGAAGGATATCGATACTTTCTTGTCGAAAAGGATCCCAATGTTCCCGATAAGTTGGTATTTAACAGTGTTTTAATTCCATTTTTTTTCTCTTCTTTATGCCTATATTTCGTTGGTTATTATATTTTAGCTCATTTTATGATTTATTTTTCTATCACAAGGACCATCATTAATCTGTAGCTTTAAAGTAAACTGTTCAGTGAATTAGAATTTTTTAAGCATTAGTTTATCTCATGGAATGTTAACTTTTAACTACAATAATAACAGAACTGTGGTAGAAGATGAAGATAATGCAACAGCTCGCGTGATTCCTTCTTATCTCTATCGACTTAGCACTCAACAGGTTGTAACTGTTTCACCTAATGATAGAGCGTATCAGGTATTTGAATTCATATTTAAACACTGTAATATGTATTTTTCTATGGTAGATTTGCTATTACTAACTTGAGTGTTGTAGTTACGAGTATCGGATGATCAGTTAACGGTAACGGGTTCTGAAGGATATTGTGTAGCACGTGCAACACATGGTGTTGCAAAGGGTACATGGTACTTTGAAGTTAATTTCCTTAAACAGCCAATAGATTCACACATTCGTATCGGTTGGAGTCAGCCACTAGGTTAGCTTCATAAATTGTTTCACTTATATTTATGAGATAAAATTGGTGAATTTCCTATTAATGTCGAAGTTTAGGTACTAACTGTAAAAATATATCAAGTGTCTACTTTAGCTGTTGTGCAAGCTTGTGTGGGATACAACAAGTTTTCATATGGGTGGAGATCTCTAAAAGGGACCAAGTTCCACAATGCTACCGGAAAAAAGTACCATTTTCAAGGTTTCAAGGTAATTAGTAGAAAATTTATATTAATTATGGAGAATAAATAGAATTATTTTAAATTAGTACCTTTTAAGCATTTATTTGTTTGCTAACTACATTATAAAATTATATATATAATTTCAATGAATTTTTTAAGGAAGGTGACGTGTTGGGTTGTTTGATCCATCTTCCGCGTGATCCTATACAGCCGGGACCATCTACGGAATACTTACCACCTTCTCATAAAGTTGTTTGATTTTTCTTTCATTGAAGCTTTTAAACAATCATCTGAGTGATTGAGAAATACTTTCATATTTCATGATCTTCCTCTGATCAACTTTAAACATAATTACTTCTACGAAACGCATGATGATATAGTGGACGCTTTGAAAACACTACATCCATTACCAGGGAGCAAAGTAATTTCCAGTTTATTACGCAATTACTTAGATCACTGATAAATTGCCTTTGGTGCTTTTTATATACATCAAGTTTTGTTTGTTTTAGATCGAGTTTTTCCACAATGGCCGCCCATGTGGTCCTGCTTTTACCGACATTTATGCTGGATTTTACTTTCCTGCAGTTTCTGTTTTTCAGAGTCAGTGTCAATATTAATATTAATATTATGCATTTTTTTATCTATAAAATAATGACAGGTGCAACTATTCGGTGCAATTTTGGACCCCGCTTATGTCACTTACCGAAAGGTGCCCTCCCGATGAGTGAAAGGGCGGAAGAGCTCCATGTCGATCAGACTCTTAGTGATATGCTCTATCTTCTAGAACATGACCATATTTGATAATATTTACATAAGCTTTTTTGTAGAAATAATAAATGATCTCCACATCGGGAAAGTATGCTAAATTAGATTTCACGATTGTTTAGTTATGGAATAGTATCATCACCAGATATTTTATGTATAAAAGTGTTATAAATACCCAGTGCTTATCTTTTATCTATATCTTTCTTTGGTGGTGCATATTATGATAAATTGCTCTTATGTAGTTTACACCATTAATCTTATAACTTACTAGTAAAATTCATGTATGGCATTTGTAAAGATAAACCCAATCGCTGTGTATACCAGCTATCATTAATCATTGCTTTTCCAAACTGCATGAATCAATATCTTGTCAAGTATTTTTTATATCCAGTAATATGTCGGAAATTTTTTCGTAGTATCGCACTTCATGCTGAGATCTGTCATACCATTATTACACAGAGAGGTAATGAAAGTTATACCTGTGAGGGCCCTTGAGGATAATTACATGTATATTGTGTACAATGATCAAAATCGTCAAGGTTTTGCTGTCGATGTTGTTGAGCCGAAGAAGCTGAAGGTGGTTGCAGATGAAATGAAAGTATGTTAACTGTGGTAGATATATTATTTTTATTATGGATACAGAATTTCTAGATATCGATAGTTGCGGCATTGGTAACTCACCATCACTGGGATCATGCGGGTGGTATGCCCGAGTTTCGTGTATTGTGGCCAAGTGAAGATATTCCTATTTTTGGAGGTGACAGAAGAATTGATTGTATCAATCGCCTACTAAAACACGAAGAAACATTCACAGTTGGAGGACTGAGGGTTTGATATACGTAGATTAGATTTTTTATTCATTTTGTGATGAAAAATGTATTTCTGTATTTTAGTCAGACGCTTATTATGCACTATAAGCAGTTAATTAAGGTACTTGCATTGAGTACTCCATGCCATACAAAAGGACATATCTGTTATTTTGTATCCAATGAAGATGGGACAGATCCGGTAGTTTTAACAGGCGATACATTATTTATTGCTGGTTGTGGAAAATTTTTTGAAGGTTGTCTTTTTAAATCTAAAACAAATCACGATATTAGTAGCTAAATTTACAATTCATCTCTATTATTTGAATCTTGTTGTTCTATCGATATTTTTATAAATCTATTTCTAACGTACTTTATTCTAGGAATTTGGTTTTAATTTTTAAGGAACCGCTGAACAGATGCACCGTAATCTCAGTATTTTGGCTAATCTTCCTGATCATACTCTTGTCTATCCAGGACATGAATATACGTACAATAATCTGAAGTTTGCAAATTACATTGAACCAGAGAATCAGGTTTGCCTTCATATTTTGATTCATGGTTTATAAAATTGTTTGACGAATTTACAAAAATCCCTATTTCCCTCAAGTATACGAATATAGATTTTCATATGATTGCTATCGATTTATGTAATTTTTTAAAATGACATCTAATAATTAGTAGGAAACTTTGTAGAGCTAACCACCTTACATTTTACTGTTTAAGTTTTGTGCCATATTTATTTTCTTCGTTTTAATATAATAATTTTTTTCCACAAATAATTAATTCCCTTATTAATTTTCATATCAAAATGATCTCTCTAAAAAGCATACGAAAAATTATATTATATAGTATGTCATATGTAATAGGCGTGACATAGTGGGAGTGGAAACGTTAGTTTGCATGAATTATATATATATATTGTATTTTAGAAAGTAATAGCTAAATTAGCATGGGCAAAAGAGCGCAAAGAGCACTCTCAGTCTACAGTACCATCTACCATTGGTGAGGAAAAAGAAATTAATCCATTCATGAGAGTATGGTCCAAAGACATACAAACGAATATTGGCTGCAGTGAATTAGTAGAATGCTTAAAAAAACTTCGTGAGACAAAGGATAATTTCAAAGGCTGAAGTGTATCTAGCATTTTTCTCTATTTTGATGTATATGATAATTGTATTTTATTGATTAAATATTGTAATGTACTATTCAAGGTGAAAACGAAATGCTAATTTGGAGGCACTGTTGAGTTTATTGTTATTTTTATGATTTGTGCGTAGGTATATTGTTTTCTTATATTTTTAATATGATTTTCGTAAAGATATTTAAGCTTAGAACTCAGTTTGAGAGAATGAGCAACTCTCCATCCGATGATCTCGCGCTTGCTAAGGGTGCAGTTCTGGTTAAATCTTGCGAGGTTTGCTTTATGTTCTTCTCACAATTCAAATTTTATTGGGAAGTTCTTTCAGCTGCCCGATGGAGTTCATCCAATTCAAGGTTATGATTTCAACGATGGTTTTGATTTCTCACATCTAATGAAGTCATATCTTAACACTGGGTTTCAAGCTTCCCATCTTGCAAAAGCCATAAAGGTTAGGAATACAGATGACGTTATAAATCTTACTTAGATTTGGTTTTGCATGATCTCTTCTGCTTTTAAGTTCACTTTCAGCAAATTAATGTTATGTTGGATGAACGTGAAAAAGTTGTTTCATTCGAGGATATTGGCGAAAATTTTTTTCCATATCCAGAAGGGAAAAGAATTCCTGCATGTACTATATTCCTAGGTTTTACTTCAAATTTAGTAAGCAGTGGATTAAGAGATGTAAGTCTGCTTTATAGTATGATTCTAACACTGAACAATATGTATATGTCAGAATTAATTTTTCAAATATAAGTTCTGTAATAACTGTTTGAGATTTTCCGTTTTGTGGTACAACATAATTTTGTGGACTGTGTTGTAACAAGTGCAGGAGGTGTAGAAGAGGATCTAATAAAGTGCCTTCGTCATTCTTATCTTGGAGACTTTCGCATGGACGGTGAACAACTAAGGTTAAAGTTATTTAATTATATTGCTCGACAAATCAATATAAGCATTAAGACTAAAGGATTACCATATACATACTGAGATAAAGTCCCATCAGATCCCGTGGAATTAACCGTGCAGGAAACGTACTCATTCCTAATGATAATTATTGTGCTTTCGAGGACTGGTTAACTCCAGTCTTGGATAGTTGCCTGAAGGAGCAAACAGATAATGGGTTTAACTGGACGCCTTCAAAATTAATTCACAGGTGATTTATCTCTTTAGTAGTAATATTTGTTTTGTATTAGCACAGTTCTTCAGGATTATGTATTAGCATTAAGTTACTTACTTTCCACTTTCTTAAAATTCAGACTTGGTCTAGAAATAAATAATGAAGAGTCGATTCTATATTGGGCTGCTTATAATAATATCCCTGTATTTTGCCCAGCTTTAACTGATGGTAGCATCGGTGATATGTTGTATTTCCACTCTATGAGAAATACACCTAGTCTTCGTATTGATATTGTCGAGGTAATGAATCTATAACGCAGCATTTATTTTGTTTGTAAAAATATGTACTATTACATTTACAGGATGTTCGGCATATTAACACAATGGCTGTGAAAAGCATCAAGACTGGTTCACTAATCTTGGGTGGTGGTGTAGTTAAGCATCACATTAATAATGCAAACTTGATGAGGAATGGGTCTGACTTCACAGTATATGTCAATACAGGAATGGTGGGCGTTTGTTTCCATTATGAAGGCATATTTGCACTGGAAAAAATCTTGCCAGACGTGATTATATAGAAATGGACTTTATTTATTTTTGGAAATCAATGGAGATTAATTCCACTATTCAAATTTCTTTCAAAAAAAAACGATGAGAATCCCCCTTAAACTGGTTTTTCCTATAAATGAAAATATAGTTGTTTATAGCCTTATTAGTACCATTAACATTAGCTTATGTGAAAATGTGAGATCAATTCAGATTGATTAATGGTAGATTTTATTAGTAAAACTTGATTGAATAGAGATTTGAGATGCCAGATATGATTTGAAAGATGAATTTTTAGAAATTGGATATTAGAGGCAAGTTTAAATGGCATTTTGATGATTTAGTTAAGTTATGGCTTTGTTAAGCATACTTAACGAATTTTGATTTAGATGTTCTTATTAATTATACCTGTTTTCGGCTATTCTTTATTAAGGAAAAACTTTAGAAAGTCTATTGTGATATACGAAATGTCTACTGCGCTTTCAATTTAGATCATGTAGCATCAGATTAAACAAAGCATGTATATTGATAGAACGAGTAACCATTTGTGATTTAAGACTTCGGCTCACAGTTCATTATAAAAAAATAAGTAACTTTTAATATTGTGCGTTTAAGGATCTATAAACGTTTATTTATACAAATATTTCATCATGTTATAACCAGTATTAGTTTTGCAGGAATTCGACGGTTCGGACTCAGGTGCCCAACCAGACGAAGCTGTAAGTTGGGGAAAGGTATGTTAATTAAACAAAGAATTTCCGTTTCCTGTGAGTAATAATTATATTAATCTATCTAAATGATGCACCAGAAGTTATTAAAACAATTTTACATTGTCGACAGCATTTAACTTTAAAAAGGCATACATAAGATATCACGTATTTTATGAAATGCTTATGCTCTTTCGCATTTTGATCATGCTAGACTGCAGATACTAGAGTGATCTTAATAATTCTTGTGACCTGGAATTTGCAGCTTGTTTTCTAAACCTTACTATAATGTGTGCATATTCAAATAATATTGATTTGATTCTAAGGGTTTTATATTAACACAATTACCAATGTCACATGAGCAAAAATGACGTCTAGTGACTATACATTTTTCCTCAGTCTTCTACTGCTTATGTTGTTATTTCGAAATATCCTTCAATTGTCACAAATAGTTTGAGAATTCGAAGACAAAGAAACTGAATGAAAATTGAAACAGTAAAGAAATTTCAGGTGAAGCCATGTGCGAACGCTATTAAAGTTCATGCTGAGGCTACTCTCGTATTTCCTCTCATTGTTGCAGAAACATTTGCCAAAAGGATTAATTGTGATTAAGTATGAATATTATAACCTCAGTATTAGGTCTCCACTTATGCACTTGAGTTTTCTTATCTTCTCACAGTTAAATTCTCAAGATCGAGATTTGTTTTCAGATATATAGAGGTAATTATAATAGGTATTTTCAATTATTTTAGAATGTATATCCTGATATAACATATTTATGTAACGTCATCTATACTCTATTTGCTTGTTTTCCATTATTTCTTCCAAACAGTTTCTTAGTATGATTCATTAACTACTAATTTTGTTTTTATCTGTTTCTATTGGTTATTGTTATTTGGTTAAGTTGTTATCAATTTCAAGTTCATTAAATTAATAGTGAATCTATGGATAAAATATTATAAGATTTGTGGTTTAAAGCACAACTTCTGGTAACATGCATTGGTTAGTGACAGACAGTTATTGGCATAGGTAGTGATAGTTTGTAATATCGGTAAAGATCCTAGAATAGCAATTTCGGATTTCTTAGGAGAAACTATCTTAGAGCATATATAGAGGTTTCATTAAAATACTATATATTAATTTCGTATATATTGTTGTTGAGATAAATGTTTTTTTAATCTAAAAATATGCAAAGTTGATTTTAATTAGTGATAAGGGCTTATCTCCGTAAATTTGATGTATCATAAGATAGATTCACCAATAAAAGACTCGAGTGCTTAATATGAAATGTGAATACAATGATTAAGACGTCCGATTCATTGTTTTCAGCTGATCGAAGCGATTCATTGCTTTTAACACACCCTATAAAAAGAGCTCTGTCGATGGTTTTTATAGGTTCTAGTTCAGTGTACAACTGAGCCTAGCTTTATTTTTGGCTTTTGTGTATGAGTTGAATATCGTGTTTAAAATATAATTTCAGATGTATCTTCCATATCTTATTTTACTTCTACTTAACCCAACGATAGTCTTCACCAAATGCATTGAGTGTGCCACTCCACAATTACGTATGCAGTGGCAGATAACTGGTTTTAGCAGAACTCCTACACTTAATTTCACGAAGTTTGCATTTTTCACTTATAGTAACAAAGATTGTTTTGTTTTTAACTATAAATACTTTAATAATTGTAATTTAGTCCTCAGAAATCTGATATTATCTGTTCTAGAGCATGCGCAAATTCTAATGGTGATGAGGAAAAAGCTACAGGAATGCTTCTCGATAGTTGTGATAGTGCATGCTTTGAAATGGCAATTCCAGTTGGTAATGGGAGATAGATATTATATAATTTGACTGAATATTTCTATTACGTAGTAATACAATGTTTTTGTGTTTTAAAATCTATGGCGAGATTTATATAGAAATGTGTCTAAAATTATCTCTAAGTTATTGACGGATTTTTATAATGTACCATCAGCTCTATCTGCCGTTTTTCGCTTTGTTTCGTTATTGATATTAATTGAAGGAAAGTAAGTATTTTTAGACAGTACATACGAGTACTTGCGTGGTTGCTACTCCAATTTTGTCAGCAACAGTGAAAAAGAACAGCTAGCATCTTCTATGCTAGATAAATGCATTTTCTCTTATCCCATTAATGGTAGACAAGTGGAGATGGGAGAGAAATATGACAGTGGTGTAAGTTATAAAGTGAAAAACAGTATTCGTACTAGAGTTGTATCTTTGAATGAGATGTTGAAGACCTCTGCCATTGTTTTTTGGTTTTAAGGCAGTGATTCGCTTTGTCCCATTTGGAGATAAGGAAATTAAAAATGTGAAGATAAATGATGAAAAACTGTACCGAAAGACCGTTGGTATTTTTGAGGAGTTACAATGTACAAAAGGTAAAGCACTACATTGCCATAACTCACTTTATATGAGCGTAATGTTCATCTGATTTCTCTCATCTTCTTATAACTGGATTACACATTTTAACAAATATTGCAGAAAAAAACATCCAATGCGTGAAATTCACTAAGTATGATGGAATTAGCAGCACCAAAGAGTCTTGTATGGGCCCCATATGTACGAGAGTAAAAGGAAAAGTTAATGGTTAGTCGATCACTTACGAATTATTCATATCGATGAACTCTATAGTTTATTCAAAGATATGTAGATGTATAATACATGATTTTTTTATATTTCTTTAATATACAATAGGCTTCACTTCAATTGTACATAACAGGACGTAACTACGAAGAGTACGGTTGTGCCCCTATTTCCCCATACGATATTACGTCCAAAGAGGTCTGTGTGTGGGTGGAAACTAACTCCACGTATCTAGGAGGACTCGGCTATGGTAGTATAGTTAGGACACGGAATAAGAGAGAAATCAATATGATATATAGTGCCGAACAGTGCTTTTGCAAAAGTGGTAAGAGAACAAGAATTTGGTCTAGCTTTAAATAATCTTTACTGCTAAATCATCCTTTTATAAATCAGTATTTATATTTAGTAGTATAATTTAATCAGAGTAAATAGTAAATTACTAATTCTAATTAGATTCAAAATACGTTATCGTGCTTTTGCAGAAAACTGTAATCCTGCCTCTTCTGTACTGTACTCAATGCTTGCCATCGTAATAGCAGTAACTACTGCTCTCCCTTTCTCGTAATTACATTGATGTGGATATTGTCCGTCAACGTCCTATTTGTTTATCATTTATTATTTCGTTTATTTGATTGGTTCGATTGAATCTCTGTAAAACCCTATATGAAAACGTATATAAAAATCGGATCATACTTATGTATCTTTGGTTTGTGGAATCTGTTAAGTACTGAGTAGATAAATTAAATGTTGATATTGTTGAATAATTCAGATATTCTTTAATAAGCTGACATAAATCAGTACTTCACTGAAGAACATTAGGAGACAACTACCAAACTTGTAGGAGAATACTTTAAAAATTAATAAATTGAAATGGCTATCTAATGATAGGCTAAAAATAATAATTTAAGGCACATAAATAGTTTTAAATCAATACTGTTTTTAAATCATTTATATTTTATAAAGAATATTCATACGCCCGCCTCCATAAAAAGGGGCGTGTTGCTTGGATCTAGTAATGAGTCTAGCCTCTTATAGTCTTTAGCAAGTTGATTTCATTATAGTGTCCATGCAAAGTTTCTACCTTATTTCTTAGTTTTGTGGAAATGACGCGATGAAAGATATAACGATTATACATCGACAAGAACTTAATAATAAATGTTATTGTTTTTTTTAAGGGATAGGCGTTTGGAATCACTCAGATTCTTGGTAATTCATTATTTATTTGAAATTAAATGTGTAAAGAACTGAGTTCTTAAACTGAGGCCATTGGTATTTATAACAGTTTTATTTATCATTGCTTCACAAATACTATAATAAATAACTTGAAGCCAGAAAATTTGTGCAATTGAACTCCAGGGTTTAGAAGCTTTCACTAGTGTTGATCTTTAGAATAGATCATATCTTATAAATATTGTATGTATGTTCAGTTTTCTACATATTACGTAATTTTAATATAATTATAGTCCAGTCAATGAATTTACCGTATATATATGCACAGCAATGTTTCTGATTTTACAGCATGTCCGTTCCTAGCATATGTAATTTTTGCGGTAAAAATCATCATCGAGTGAACAAAAGGTTTAATGAGACAGACATTGCTTTCGAACAAGAAATGCGCCGAAGTTATAGGTTTGTTTATATTTCGTAATTTAGAATTTACAGTTTCAGAGCAGATATGACTTAAATTGAGTTTATGTCACTTCTTTAATCTATTGATTGAAGAGGGGAGATATGTACCTTTTCCCTGGGTCACTTGCGCTCATCTAGACAATGAGAATTCATTAGGGCGTGTAAGCGCCTGCTGAAAACAACACAAGTTGTAGAAGAAAGCTGACTGCAAAGGGAGTGTACTGGAGCACTGGCTATGTCCAGATTTTCTGCTTTCAATTGTAAGAGAAGTGATACTAGGGGTCAAGGAAAAATAATTGATGAATATAATTATATAAGTACAAGGATTCGAGAGAACAAGAACTGCGAATTTGAATAGTTATATCTTAGTGCATGGTACTTTGATCTCACTATCATACTTTACGTTATGTCATTAGTAAATATGCTGTATTAAAAGTTTATTTATATGATTCAAAAATGTTTGCTTTTCTAATGTCTGCGACGTGACTATTAATGTTTACTTCCAACTGAATCATAACAGTAATTTCGTCTGTTCTTTGGAATTTTTTGCGCTTAGGCTTAGAATGTTTATACAATTTATCTTGTGTATTGTATAAACATCCTTTTAATTAAACGTTCAGATTTCTTAGACGTGAAAACAGTGATATAAGATATCTATTTGTGTCCCATACCTAATTTTAATATAAAGAATATCGGTCATATTTCATTATTGTCTTTTTATGGTAAACAATTTGTAGTTAATTCATCTTTTTAAAAGGACCAAAAAGAGCTAAGTGTTAGTATATTCTAAGCCTTCAGAAAGTGCTCCCAAAAAGAAATGATATAACCAAAGGAATTAGGGTTGAGAATGAAAATATAATTCAATAAAAGCAAAAATTAGTTGGCGATTTTATCTGGAGAAGCTTATTCAGAAGAAAACTTTGTACACACGCAAATCTAAGAATGACATAATACGCAGAAATAATTTTGAGTCGATTTGGAAATACACCTACTTGACAAGAATAAAGCTCAGAATTTAAGTGAGAATGCCAAATGCACAAAGTTATGAGCGTCGTTAACTACTTCAACTATTAATCGACATGTTAATTAGAAGAAGGATGAAGAAATCCGTCAAGTATAAATCATCTACAGATACAACCACTAACTGGTACTAAATATTATTCAGTGTGGAAAAATATCTGAATACTACCTAATCCACTCTTTATAAACATCTAAGCCCTCATTCTCACTTTCTTGGCACTTTCTGATATTGGGCATTCAATTTGTCATATCCATCTGCCATTAGCACATGTCCCCTTCGAGTGGACAGGATCTTTAAATAACGCAAATTAGATCCGATGAACTGTGAACCAAGAGCGATATTTAAGAGTACATACCATGAGTATTTATTCTGATACAAAGTACACCATATATTGTATTTATACGCGCTAATGCATTACGGTAACCTCAAATCTTCATATATAGTAAACATTTGCAGTGCGCGAGCATCAACTTCTGTGGAAAGGCAGAAAAAGGGAGAATTGCAAAGAAACAGACCCTCTACAGTCCACATTCGAAGGTCAAACAATATACCTACTGTAAGACAGAATAATTCTATCCGCTCGAGAAATTCTAATAGATTAACATAAAATTTAAGGAATTAAGAATACATTTAATTGAAATGTGAAGTCTATCTAGTTTAGAAGGGCATAATATAAATATGGTAATGGTGAACAGGTGAATGTACTCAAACCTGCCTCTCGTTCTTCTACAGAGAAAGGAATAGATGCAAGAACAGAAGGAAATAAAAGAAGTCGTGGACGTAGACGAGATCTACACGAGAAGGTAGGTTCCTACACTAGAATTAATTTGCTATACTTCCATATTTGTATTATCTGTTATTATTTTTTAGTTTTCCTTCCAACATAACTCATTAGTTTAAGTTATAGAAATACTACTTTCCTTCTTCCTCTTCTTAAAATTATATTTCCTTTGTTTGTCTAGAGAGTCTCTATTAGTAGATTAAATAGGTTTTTATAGTTGATCTTGACTTTTATTATAGTTTATTCTTTATCAACCCAATATTTTCAATTTCAGACCTTTGAATATTTTGAGAACTTTCAGAAAAGATCAAGATATTTTTAAAGAAATTCCATTAACAACTCGAGCACTCAATTATGTACTATATTAATACTATTCTTCCCCTTTTCGTTCTAATTTGCAAAAGAGGCGGAACCTATATAATTTATTTTATTCTTAGTAGAATTATAACGATAAATTCCAGAGACTTTCGTTTAATGTAGAATAATGAAGTTTGAGATGTTATTAGTACAAAGATTTTGAATCTGGATCACTTGAGTCTAAATCATATTTTCTTGAAAACCAATTTTTAATAGATAAATATATAAACAAAGTTGGAATAATATACATTTATTTTAACTGTAGTTACATTCAAGTTTTTGATCATATGGACGACTGCCATAGTTACTGGCTTACATAGTTCCCACGGTGGCTTTAATCGCATAGACAATCTCCCGAGACAAGGGAAAAACACGACTGACTGAATAATTTTGCATTTAAACCCGTTTCTCATGGGACTTATGAAAACATGACGAAATACATTTATAAAACGGCCAGTTGACAATAACTGGTGACTTCGACCATAGTAATGGCTAGAATGCTTTTAATTGGAGTATGATTCTCAGTCTTCCCTTTCTGTCTCATATGGCAAAGAGTGCAGCATCTAAATATGCCGAGTTGTCGCAAAAAACTGTCTTGGATAATTGGATCCCGCTTTCGTCCACAACGTTCCACTGAAGTTCGCTTTTTATCTATGCTTTTGCTTTTGCCAGAAGTAATTAAGCGTGGTTGCAATGCATTTTTTATTTGTTATTTTTCATGTATACTCTTGGTGATTACCCACCAACACATTAAGAATTTACATCAGATAAATAATAATAAGTCTCATAGTTAAATATCTGTTTGCACTCACCTTGGATTTTAGCTCTCAGTGGAAGCTTCTCACCATTTCACAAATCATCAAAGCAGGAGCGTTTCTCCACGTCACACCACCTATAACAGGTTATATTTCAATAATAAGGATAATAAGTTATGATTTATGTATACCAGATTAATAAATTGCCCAAATTGGTCTACTTCTACAACACTTAGGGTAGTAAACAAATATTTGTACTCCGCCTAGGATATCATAAGCTGTATCAATCATATATAATCAAAGGTTGCGAATCACTTCTGTTACAAAACTAGTTAATTATCATAAATATCAATGCTAGCATAAATAAGCAATCGTTCTTGAAGTACAAGTCCTACTTTTGATTATAGCAAAATAGGTAACTATTTTCGTTTAGAATATAGACATTCTACAAATTTGCCTCATTCAAAGATGTTTCAAGTGTGTCAGCTTAGCTTAAAGTCCATACAGTATATAGACTAGCACTTTTGTCTCATTAAATATCTAAATCACAAACTAAGTCTTAAATAAACAATATTTTAGAAATTATCTAACCACCTCCATTCATTCGTTATTAAATAATGGTAGGCGTTTTCCTTTAAACGCATCTTTATCATTATATACATCGCTTAACTACTGTTGGAAGTAGGCTTATATAGAGATGGAATATTTAGTTAGGTTAGTAATATCAGTGATTTTGTCATATTCACTCAAAAGTTTAAACACGATTAAATTTCTACTTATAAGACAGGCTATGGAGAACGAATTCAACTGAAATAGCTAAAGACATGCTCGAAGTTTCAGACTCCAAACTACATTTTGAGCAAATTTGTCTTTTTTCTTGTTTCGCTGTCTTAAAGTTAGCTATCGATTTGTTTCCTTGATTATTATTTTCATTCTTTTGTTATAATCTGTATTGAGCTTCTGTTGTTTGTTTTAACTTGAAAAAGGTCTGAAATTTTAAGCACTTCTGCATCAAACTAACTTGTACCACTTATGAGGCCTGACTTATGAGTGAAAATCTGATCGTTCACAAACTTCAGAGCACTATTGTATGTCGGAAAATACTGATTCATCTGTTCTAGTCACCCCAATTTATTTAAAATCAAAACGTACTCAGTTAATGATAACTCTCTTAACATATTTATTATACTTAGTTGTTTTAATCTAAATTAAAAGTTTCTGAATGAAGTTCTAGGAAACCTGAACAGATTATAAATCCAACTAGTCTGATGAACTTAAAATCATGTCTTCCCGCCTCTGACGTAAATTGAAGTGTTCAGACGAGACTCCATCATGTTGATGTTAAACCGCATTTGGAAGAGCGACGATTACAGCAGAAGACCATCTGTTCATGAGATGTCGGCACTTGACGTTCCTACGTAAGCCGTCTGTTTCTTTCTATTTAAAATAACTTCCATAGGATATTGCATCCTCTTCTTTAGTGCATTCTTTTTCTCCGCTTTGAATCTGTATCAAGGCATTCTATCCTTTACTTTTACATGATGCTATGCTCACATATTTTACCCGGCCTACCTTAGCTATAATATGCTGACGGCAGTTGTTATTGCACTCAATCTGCTTGAATTGTGTTTCACTCACACGATTATTTGCTGTGTTGGATAGACTCCTGTTTTCATAAAGTCACCGTTTTCCGGAAAACGTCCAGAAATAATGTACTGCAAAATTCGAATCAGGTATGTGAAGCGGTATATTTAAAAACCTTTGTTGAATGGAAAACGGACTCCCAGTCGTAGATCTCCCCTCAGAATTAAACTGTTTACATAAATCACGTAAAATCACTATAAAAACATCTATTGTATTTTGTTGTTTGTTCTTATCTCCGAACCTTTAGTTTCATAATCATAATTTACAGTTATACTCAGCTACTCTTGTACCTTCAATAAAATCTCTTGTTTCTGATATGTATTTTTGCTATATAGCAAATTTTAATTTTACTTTCTGAAAATGGAAGTTAAATCTCACTTAGATATACGTATCACTAGGATTGTTATTCTTATAGCCCCAAATGCGAGTATTGCAAAGGTAAATTTATAATTATTTCTATATCAAAAACTTAAGAGAATATTAAATACTACTGTGTATTCTCATCTAGAGCTACAATAAACAGTGCGGCAAACTTATCCAAATAATCTAGAAATAAATATAAGATATTAACTAATTTTATGCAGTCATCTTTTGAAATTTATTGGAGGAAAATAATTCTTTATTCTGTTTTTACGTTTACAATGAGCTAAACTCTAAATTTGCAGTAAAAACTTCTAACCGCCTAATTTAAGGAGAAGAAACTAGATTATATTTAACTATTAAATAGTATAGTAGCTTTACTACTTTGCGAATTGTTAATTGCTAAATTATTTCCAGGCAATAACTGCAAAATGAATATACGAATGTTCCGTTCTATCCCTCTTCAGGGAGTCTCTCACTCGTCAACTTTCTTTGTCTGACTCAAATGTGCCTCGAGATGGACCTTCCCGACGGACATCTCTCCTAACTTTAAGTGCTAAGCAAAGAAAAGTTCTGAAGGTAAATGTTTCAAGTTTTTTCTTTTTCAATAAATATTTAGAAGTTTATTCCACTAGTTCGAAAGTTGTCATTCCTGGCTCATATATTTATCTACATCACAAAATCTATCAATTTTCCAGTCCACATTTTCCCAACTGAACTCAGGCGGAACGTTTTTAAAAATAATGGAGCAGGTCTTCCGTAGACTAGAGGGGAAGTGTCCTGATATCAGGTAATGGATTTACTATCTAGTTTTCCAACTTCATTTATTTCCTAAACTTCACTTTAACTCAATATTACTTTCAAAATTATTCAAATATTATCATTTTAAACAGTTGAAGGAGGAAACAACCTAAACTAAAAATTGAACTAATAAAAGTGCTTCCATGTGATTTTTAGAAAAAGAATACAAACAACTAATTTTGACAATATATATATTTTTCTTTAGACTACATGAGAGGATAAAGTTTTTTGTAGTTAAAATAAAATCTACTGGGATCTGAACATTTATGAGAGTAACTATCGGGCAAAAAAATCACTATTTAACCATAAAATGGGTGTAATCTAGACTCACTTTAAAGCCAATATATTCTCTTTGTTAAGTCATCATAACAAAATACTTACGTGACGATCTGCGTGCAATTATTGATTATTCTAAATGCAGCAATTTTCTTCTAATTACTTGCACTCTAACAGACTCAACCCAAGAGCTGCATTATGAATTTTGAAAGGGGTTCACACCAGAAACGATCAAATCATAATGTCAAAATTCAAAGTTAAACTTATTTCTGTAATTTATATTCATGTTTAAAAGGATTCTATGTCTTATGAGAAATCGAATTTTAGCAAACAGTGCAGTTTGAACATCAGTTTTGCTAGGTATAAGGAAAGCATATCACCTGAGACGTATGAATCGAAACCATCAAATAGCATTTGTAACAGCCTAAGATAATCCACTCATATCGATTCTCTTTTTACGATTCTGAGCAACGCCATGGCGTTTGGCATTGATGATATAGCCCAGCTGTTACTTATAACAATACGAAACAATTTTTAAATATCTTAGGGACAATTGCTTGTCAAACGTTCTGGGGCAGAGCACTGTCAGTTGTATACGCTTGTATTGGAATTCCACTTATGTTGGTGGTACTTGGAGACATCGGAGAATGGTTCCAAAAAATGCTAACAAAAACATTCATCTTCATTCTCATTAAATGGAAGTTTGTTTTACCAATCAAAGCTACATGTAATAATTTAATACTCAGTCTTATTTGAATCAGGAACCTTCGGAAGTACTTAAATATCAACTAGAATATAGCTATAAATCTCTGGTGGTGATCGGACAAACCGATCAGTGGGTCGGGGATCGGTTCCTCGTCATCTTTCGATTGGAAGATGCCATGGANATCAGTTTGAGTGGTCGAGTGGATTCGTTCTTGACTATCGCTGTACAGCTGAGAGTTCGGATCAGTACAGCAATTTTCCCATTCCAGTTATGTTAGTGTTTCCTTAAATCGTTCGTAGACAAACCTTCGTCGGGTAGGGCGTTGAAAAAAGTGACCGCCCGGAGTAGTCGGTGGATGTTGGTGCGAGGGGCTGTGCTGATTTACTAATCTATTCGCTGGAAGTCGATGTCCGTCGGAAAAGCAGTTGAGAGGTGGGTAACAAGTCTGTAAGCGTCAATTGGGCGTAGTTCGTTCTGGCTCCGCCTTTGCTCGGTGAAGACGATGAGCAATTCTCCGCATCCAATAGTAGCATACGGAGTATTTTTGGTATCCGGGAGCGTTCGGCACTTATGTGACGCCTTGCCTTTGGAGCTTGTTGGCACTAGATGCGAACTTCCCCCTAAGGGGGCTTCATGAATCTGATACAAGACAAAGCTATATGCAAATTTTTCATTTTTTGCTGCACTGATCCGAACTCTCAGCTGTACAGCGATAGTCAAGAACGAATCCACTCGACCACTCAAACTGATGCATGCGCTTTTTTACCGCAT
>JAJAVP010000049.1:205443-248025 GCA_020740425.3 Heterorhabditis indica
CTGTCGTCTACATCGGTTGAGTAAGGGTTGTGGTGGTTATTTGTATTAGCGAGATCGGTAGTGTCGAAATGACAAACGAAAGGTGGGTAGAGGCACCGAACCCGCACTTCTTTCCATGGATTCCTCAACTCACCCACATCACCATGGACACGCTTTGGTCGGAAATTTCACTCGTCTTTAATACATAGTTTAATGAAGTAGGCTGTTATTACGGAATTGTGAAAATTTAGTGGTTTTAAGGAAAAATTAGACGATTTGCGTTAGTATTAAGAAAAACAAAATTAATCGCAGAAAAAAATTGGAGACATTTATAGCTGTTTAGAATAGGAAGAAAAAACAAAAAAATATGCTCTCATTTCGGAATGGAGTGTGTGCTCCAGCTGTAAATTTCCAGTAAAACATTAATTATCACGAGAGAAACGTACTTGTAAAAGTTGTCCAATTGGTAGAGTTTTTGAAAAATCGTAATAAATATATCACCTTACTTATAACATATTTAGGTCAATATTTCTGACAACGGCTTTCGTAAATTCTTTGTCTCGTGAACGAAGTTTACCTCCTATGGTGAAGACTGAGCATGACCACTGCAAATGTCTCGTGGGGATGTTTGAGAGAATCATCGATAACTTGAACGATATGGACAGCCAACTATCGCTAATAAGACTTTACGGAGAGAAACATGCACAGGTAGTAAAGTATTAATTGATCTAACCATGAAGTTAGAAGTCGTTGTAAAACTGTATTATACATTATGCACTTACAAAATAAGTTTAATAACTAGCAGGTCATTATAGCCTTTTACCTAGATTCATTTTGATAAATTTCGTAGCAAATATTTATAAAGGATTATCTGAAAATGTAGATGCGGGAGAGTGGTTTCACAGGATTTATGATTGAACAGTTCGGCGAAATTGCTGTTGCTGTTATAGGATCACAGGTATGATTTCTATTCTGACCAAAAAAAATAGGCTACAGTATTTACTTTAAGGATGTGGTCAAGTACAATCACGATGCAGTCAAGGGATGGCGTGTTCTTCTTGCATATTTAACCGATGAAATGAAGGTCGGCTTTGACAGATTCAGCAAAATTAGCGAAAGAAGGAGTAGTAATATTAAGGAATGCCTACAGAGGACAGCCTAAGCTGTGCCTGAGGGTAACACACGTATATGCTACGATTAAATACACATTTGTTTTATAAATTATGTAAGGCCTATTTTTCTAATCATTAGAATACTAATATATTCGTTTAGAAGTGTACCTTCTACTTCTGTCCTGATATATTTCTAGATTATTTATGGAATGTATATAGTATATTTTTTCCCAGATTTCAGTTCACAATATCATTAAATTTCTTGTTGCATTCCTCCTTAACTTTTCGGGTCTCTGTTGCATTTATATTTAATATAAAGTTTTATATAGCTGAGAAATAATTAATTTACAGTGGATGCAGCTAATACTTTCTATCATTATTCTGATAAAAAAGTTAAAGAATAAATAAAGAAAAATTAGTGACTATTCTATGGCAAGTAACAATAGATATCTACTCCACTAAATTTTAAAGCTAATCGTTACACAACCTAATTATCTTAGTAAATGGATTATTCCTTGATAGCTGCACTACGAGCAGTGTTAGTTAAAGTGCTGGATACGAAGTATAATTTCGCATAGCCGTTGACTGTTGTTTAATTGGCCTAAAGCTGTACACTATCCATAGAACAGCCATATTCTTGTTCAGCCACAACGCAGTGGTCTAATCTCAAAACTTTAAACACAATTTCGATATTTATCAGAATCTTCAGAATAAGTGAATAGAAGTGAGAAATAGCCGAAAAGCCTTAAATTAAGAAATAAATCGCTCTCACATTAGATATTTGAGATCAATCAACCACTTTCGACAACTCGAAAATCTTGATGTTAACCTGTCTTTAATAATCAACACTATTGCTCATGTGGTATATATTTTATCAACGAATAAATCTATCGCAACATATTAATCAAATATAAATGAACATTCAAATTAGAAACTTTTAAGGATAAGCATATGAAAGATATATCTATAGTGGAACAAAACTAGAGAAAAAGATGCAATTCAATAAGAATTCTCATTTGATACTATGGTATCGCTTAATTTCATTCTCCCATTTCTTCTTGACTGTAAGGTATAACCGAAGAGCGACACGGGCATCAATCACCTATTGAGAACAAGTATATATAACTACTGCCCCAATACAAACAAAAGTAGGGAAAATAATGAATCTAAATAAGTACTAACTGAATTATGCTCGTCCTGTTGGATCTCAATACCTAGGATTTCCTTTGCTAATCGTCTGAGTGAAGGTAACTGAGTAATTAAAATGCTACAGTAAAATTTGATAATTTAGGTACCAAAACTTTTCTTAACGATTTATTAAATCTACATATATTATTAGAAGAAATAAACAATGAAACACTAATTGTGAAGTCATAAATTAACTTACTTTATCGCAGTTGGCCATTTTCCTCAAAATGTTACATCTAGAAGTATCCCTTGTTAATTTTCGATTGTGATTGAGATTGAGGACCTATAAACATGTTATTAAACATAAAGCTAGCAGCATAAGTCATAATTTAGCGAGAAAACTAACCCGAAAATCATTGTTTAACGCATGGCCAACTATAATCCTATCGTTGATAATTTTTGCAGTCTCCATTTGCACAATTTGAAATGGCAAACCTTAAAACTATGTAAGACAAGGACAAACAGAATATTTTGCTTTTTTATCTAAGACAAGGATTTATACAACAAAATTTCTAAATACCTTTATTTAGATTCATTGGTCTAATTCCGCTAACAGCAGTGCGATAGTCAGTCACCTTCTCCTTAGGTTTCACATATTTATCATATACTACCTTACCCTCCTGAAAAGTCAAGTCAAATCTAAAAAATGCTAAATTAAAAATAAATAAAATATAATTGTACAAAATTATGGGAAAAGTGCAAGACCTGAAAAATGTCATTAAAATTCTTTAAGAGATAATTGAGTACCTGATTCACAATAGATACTCTTGCAAGTATATCATCCTTACCATCTGTTCCACCACCAACGTACTCACAGTCAATAGCCAAAATAGGTGTGATTTCACCCCTAAACAGAATTATTCATTACTATTCTTATTATTGTAGCCAAATCTAGGTAATATTAACCGGATAATAATAGTGAAACCACCATAGGCATTTTAAAAACTAGTTTAGAACAATCAGTCATACTCAGAGAAATCGTTAATAAGGACTGGAATGTCAGTTTCAATGTGTGGTTTTTTGATCTCATTTCTTTGTTCATCAAGAGCCTTCTCCAAATTTCGCTTCCGACTATTTTGCTAAAAACGGTTTTATTATCTCACTATCAAAATAAAATCACGCAGTTGATATAATTATAGTCTCCTTAACATTAACAATTCTATGTCAAGTATCTGAAGATGAACCTACTTTATCCATTGATTTTTTGTTTTTTGATGGCTCAATCTCTCTCTTCTCCTTCATGCTCCGCTGTTTATCTGCTTTCTCCTCATTCAACTTCTAAATCTTCAAATAATATTAATTACTAGAAATTTGGAGTTACCTCAATATAATACAAATAAATCGCATCAAACCATTTTGAGAACTTTCCATGCAGGTGACACATCTTTAGCATCAATGGTTTTCGAAGTACTTTTGAAGTCCATTCTTTAATATATATATATATATATATATGTAAATAACTTTTTCATGTGGAAATCCTAGTATATCTAGTGCTTTCACCAATAATATATGTTTAGTGATACTTAAATCGTTAGAAAACAATTTTCAAATAGTAAAAATATTACGGAGTCCCATATGCAACTATGAATAAGTAACCACTTAACAGCCACTATATATTGGTGGAAATGCCATTATAATAACAGGGAAGTACATTTTTATGAACTAGTAATAGTAACCTAAATCGCCTGCGTATTCCTTCATTTTCATAATTTATACAATAAAATTACAAATATTAGATGCACCGAGAACTCAACGACGAGACATTTCGTCCTTTTCTATGATTGGTTAATTAGATATATTCCTTTACTATTTGAAGTCCGATGAATACTATGTTATAGTTACAAGGTGGCAGGGTCAATTAACCGACTGGAGTAGATCATTTATACATAATTATTAAATGTAAAGCGTTCATGGATGTTTTTAGACCTGGTAGTAGTGACTAATTTACAAACAAAGTTTGCAATGTAATTGGCAAAACGTTTTGGGCACTAGAGCATAACTTGGTAAGATTATACTGTACAAAAAGAGAGAAGAGGAGTGGCACCTTGCCAAAATCGTTTCACGATATACTCTTAGAGGCAAATTAGAATTAGTATAAATCCAAAGAGGATTATAAATTCATAAATCAGTAAAGTGCAATAATCCGTGTCAACCTACGTATAGCGTCTACAGTGGCTACCTTCATACCAGTTCCAACCACTCTAACAAAGAGGTAATGATATTACGTCTTACACTACACGGCTAGTCTAAATTAGCCTACAAATTCGTATTTCGTGACATCAACAACTTTATCATGGATCTAGAAAACCCGATGAATCTTTCTTCTGCACGCCGAAGAGTGTGACTACGGCCCTAGCTCGGCGTGGAACTATCGATGACGGCAATTACCTTTGTGCCAACATGACGCCGAAGCAAGCCCAGCACTTGATTTTGAAGAGAATGGCAAGAACTGACTACCGTAAATAGATTTTCTTATTCTTTACGCTGTTCATTCAGAAATTTCCATTACATTATTTCACCTTATAAGCATTCCTTCAACTCGCTGGGAAAAAAAACTATAATGGAACAGCTTATTGTCGGACTATCTGAATTCTCTGACACCTTAACAAGTTGTAAAGAAGGTGATTGAGTTGAGAATTACAGGGTCTTAGGGTAAGCTAAATACAATTTGTCCTATGTGTAACATCTTGCTTTTCACATAGATGCACATTTCACTAGAATATATGTATCTGCCAGAGAATAGATGCAGTTGGACCCCGGTCAAGGCACTGATAGGCTGATAGAAACTCTTTTTTATAGCTTACAGACCTACTTCAGATGTGCATGGCCCTTACCTAATGAGACCTCCCATAAGTATTTGGGTCATTTGAATTTCGATTCTAGAACTTCCATTTCCCCCCACACACGAGCCAGAGTTGTCTATCGAAGTAAGTCATATTTCATTTCACCCATTACTTTTCTTTACTATTAAACTTACTCTCCGCCCGAACATGTTTCCCATTTAATAGACATTATGAAGCACTGTTGTGAAATGACCACAAAGTTTGATAGTTTCCATTGTAAATGTTACATTGTCACACGGTATATCCGTTCATCCGAATAACAACACCTGCAAATTAATGATAGCTTGCCTAACGTAAGAAACATTGAGTCATTCTTAGTGTATAGCCCATCTATTAACATAATATAACTATGTAGTCATTTTCTTGTGGTGATTTGCATTTATTTGTTATTTTTCTTAGCTACTAGTTCTTCCTCAAATGGACTGAATTGTATTTACAAGTATCTAGTAAATCTATTTCCATAATAAACCTAGACTTTTGCATGCACGCTCTAGCCTGGCAAATAGCCAATAAAGGGGTGGTGCTTAGATCCGTCGAGTTCTTGGTTACCGGATCACAGTAGTATTAAAAACTGGACAGAATATGATGCGTTATAACGAAATGTGGTATTTTGAAACGTTAAAACTCTTCAAATACAAATTAATATAGTGATATATTAGATTTTGTTTGAAATTAAAGATTTTTAATTTAGGCAAATATTTTCAGATAGCATGGTATATTTTTTTGAATTTTTTGAATCGATTTTTAGTTCAGAAATTTTGATTTTATATAATGAAACTACACACATGGTTTAGATAATTACTACTTATTATTTCTACAATGTCTTAAAATTATATTTATTGGAATCTATTTAAAAGATAAAATAAACAATGTTTTACTAGTCATGTTTTTTCTGCGCAAGTATGTGTAAATAACTTATGATTGTATGGAGCGTAGAATTACCTTTTAAAATATAAACTGTTTTTAAAAATTTAGTTGATGGTGATTAACAATTTCAGAATGTTTATTCGTGCATCTCCAAACTCCATAAGTTTTCGTGAAATTATTGCATTATCTACTCGAGCTGTGTCATCTAAATATCCTCGACCAACTCCTAGACCCTATAAGTATGGTATTTTTTTTGTTTAAATATCCAACTATTTCAAGTTTAGCTCTATATCAAAAACTGTTATTCTTTTAAAATCAGGTACTATTTATTATGTTTGATTCACTCATTTCGTAAACTATTTATCTTTATATTTAATTTGGTTTTAAATAGCACTGATTTAAATAATTTACTCAAATTTTAAAGACTAGAATATAATGTATTCATAACTTGATGTGATGAATTAAACTATGAGTTATACTATTAATTATGTTTCTGTCTTGTTTTAAATGTGTAAGCATTATCAAATATTGCATTATGAAACAACTCATACTATAGTTACCTATTTTGTCATATTTATGAATTGCTTAGGCGCCGCTTGTTTGAAGAAGCTCTCTCGCCTGTTTTACCATCTACACTAAAGTCGTGCACTCCACCAGGACTAGTGCGTCGACAAAAACTTGAGACTTTGAAGGAGGTATAATCTTATTTTCATTTGTTTAGTAATGCTACAGCTAATCCATTCGTATACATATAATACCAAATAATTTATTTCAGTATGATGAAATCGAATTGGCTTTATGTAATATGGTTAAGAAATGGATTATTAAAGAAGATTTTCGTGTTTTAGTTGTTTGTCAATTTCTTCCGGTTCAGGGAAGAACTCTCCGGCTTGCCAAAAATCAGTTAGTTCAATATTTTTATTATATAACATTGATCTAATATGTTTTCATTCAAAATTCATATTTCTACATTATTTTAGGTTTTAATCTTAATAATCTTATGCATATACTATACATTATGTAATATATTAAGTTTTTATTTTTTATAACCTAGTTTATCATATCTAATTAAAGGCTACATCTGAAGGGTGTCGAATTTCGGAACTATGGTAATAAGATTATGCATAAAATCTTCGCTGGTGAGCGTTTCTTATTAGTACGATCTCAAATAATTTGATTATTCAGTGTTTTATATCCCAAGCACTTTTAGGGACACCAATATCCTCATTAAATGTTACTTTGGTTGGTTCAAATGCGTTTTTATTTGGAAAGGATCTTGCGACCATTAAAACAATAGTGTCTGAAACGGATAAACTGAACTGGATAGTACCACTAGGTAAATTTATAGTTGGCTTATTAGTTAAAGTGTACTAAATAAATTTTGTTTAGTATTCATGGTGGATTCACGTGTACTGTCTGTTGCGGATGCTCGTCGATTGTCGGAGCTACAAACTTTAGATGATTTGCGTGCGGAAACCGTTAAAATACTTTCCACACAGTTATATCAACTTCCCCTTAATTTAAATAGTCAAGCATCACAACTCACCGCAGTTCTATCTCATATAAGTACGCGGAGTACTGTTTAATTGTCAAATCATATTTTCAAATTTTGTTCACAATATTGTTATATATATGTGAATTGTTTATTATTCGTTTTTGAATAAATTAAGAGACCAGTGTTCTAGTTTGATTAGAGGTGGAAATTCTTCATGTGCATTTTTTAAAATGCATTGGACAAATTTTAAAGAGCGATTAGTACTTGAGAGGATACGCTTCATAACACTAGTGTCCCAAGGCTTCTAGTCTTTGGGATAGTTAGGTCTTTCCTATTTAACTGTCTTTCAACGTTAAAATGAATCAGTGTCTTTAAGATGTCTTTGAACACTTATCAGTTCGCGATAATTTGCTTTGCGTATCGCTTAATTGTCCAACAGATTAATTGGACATGCTTCGGTTCGCGGTGTATGTTCTCTTAGTGGTTCAGAGGTAGTCACAATTTTCTACTCGCATACTTTCTTCCTATCTCTTCATCTTATAACATGGATTTGTGGATTTCTAACTCATTTTAGTAGTTTTGCTGTTCTTATTACCAATCTACCTGGTGCTCCTCCTGTCAACTTCAAACAGTATTCAGGTTATTACACTGTTGGGACTCTGAAAAGCCATCAGTTGCATTACTGGTCAGTGGCTGGTACACCTTTTTCATAATACAGGCATTTCTTATAGAAATATCAAGGTTTTTACTCAACAAAACTAATTACAAATATAAATAGGTTCGTCGAATCTCAAAATGACCCCGTTAAAGATCCCCTCCTATTGTGGTTGACAGGTGGACCAGGGTGCTCTGGACTCTCTGCCCTTCTAACTGAATGGGGCCCATTGCTGGTTAGTACAATTTTTTGCAATCTTCTTCTATTCTTTGATCGAATTTATCTTATTTTATACTGCAGTTTACTTTGTTACTTTCTTATTTGATAATGATAAAAATAGTTAACTAATGTGACTTTATCATTTGAGGTAAATGATGATGGTGCAACCTTGTCTGTTAATCCTTATTCATGGAATAGGAATGCTTCTGTGCTGGTTTTTGAAGCTCCTACTGGTGTTGGATTTTCAATTTCCACTGATGGTGATGTACAGACTGGAGATGATCAGGTTTATATTATCTTATGACATTTTTTTAGTGTCTTGAAGAGTGGAGTTTCAGTAAATCACAAAGATATGGGAAAATTTATATAAAAAGAGAACATACTATGTAAAAATATTTAAGACTGCTTTTGAAAACTGGGATGGTTTGATTGCATTCTTCAATGAATTTCCACAGTTCAAAAACAATGACTTCTATGTGACTGGAGAATCATATGGCGGTAAATCTAAGCAAATTTTTTTTTCAATAAACGTCTGTTTCTGGAACATAAATTTCACTTGTTATAGGTGTTTACGTTCCCACTCTTGTTCAAACTATTATCAATCGCCAATCTCAGTACAAATTTAATATCAAGGTACTTTTTCATACTTAATCATCAGTCGATTTATTATTATTTCATCGTCTTGTCTTTGTCTTTACCTTCCATTTTTCCTTAGTCTGAGTGCTATCGCATAACAATTATGATTTAGATGTTAATTCTAGAACAACACATTTGACATGTTATCTGTTACAGATAAGATAAACATTTGTTAGCACATGAAAAATTAAGGCCATATAAAAATAAGGTGATATAGAACTGACGCACTTTGCAGAGTACTCATTCATTGACAGATATAGATAGAAGAAGTGGTAGCACATAATCATTAGATATGTAATTCATTAAATGAGGTCGTTCGGACTAACTCTAACCGAATATTAACTAAATAATGATACAAATAGTACAGTCAAGCAACATTTTCAAAGTGGTGTAGGAGAAAATTAAAATAAGTGAAAAAGTACAGCTTGGCATTGTTCTAATCTAGCTTTATGGGTTAATAAATTTGTGTCAGGGATTCGCTATTGGAAATGGTTGTGTTTCTGAGGAAATGGGAACGAATTCTCTTATCTCTTTTCAGTATGCTCATGGAATGATAGACGATACGTTAGTTAAATATATATCCTTTTTTCATCACATCTCTCTTAGTAACTTTTTGTTTATGTTTGTATTCTTAATTGCCGAAATCATATTGAAAAGCGATATTTTAGGAAATGGGATCATATTAAGACTTCATGTTGTAATAACGATACTGATAGCTGTAATTTCTATAGCTTCCAAAATTTCGACGAGTGCGGTGTTTTTGTCTCAATTGCCTTGTCGAATGCATGGTTGGTTTGCACAGTAAATTATTGAATTTATTATACACATAGAATTTACACTGTATACGAATTCAGTTCAATTGTTTAAAACTGGTCTATTTCTAATCATGAATAGAAGTTTTAAGTGTTAGTAAGAATTTATAGGAATGGAGGCATCAATCCGTACAATATGTATGATAATTGTGTAAATGATGATCAAGATATTCCCAAGAGATTTGCTCATAATTATAAACAGAGAATGGGCAGAGATATCGTTCCATCTCAGGTATACACCTATAAAATCAAAAGACAGATTTAGTTCTTGCAATACTATTTGTTCAGCTTATCTCTATTCCGTGCATGAACGAGACTGCGGTAACTAAATATCTGAACAGATTAGATGTTCGGAAGGCAATTGGAATCCCATCATTGGTGGGAAGATGGGAGGTCTGCAGGTGAGCAGGGAAATAATTACAGGGGTATTGTATAGCAGAATGAAAATCTGCACCAGTTTTTGTGAATGGTAAGCAACAGAAATGTTAAAAATTCTGAAAAAAATGATTCTATCATATTTTGGTGATTTTTGTTTTCGTTAAAGAACATAATTGAAATAGATTACTTCTCCTCATGCTAAAAAATGTTTGCCATTTAATATTTGTGACATATGTATTACTAAATTTTAGGGTTATTATTTGGAACATTCCTGAAATCCAAGAATTTCCCGGTATTTGGCAGTCCCGATTTCTGAAATCCCGACTTTAAAATTCTCGTTCTTCCCGAAAACCCGAAATCTCAACATTAGTGTCCCTAATAACAACCTTACTAGATTCTTTCAGTGACGTTATTTCTGGAACATATGATAAGCAATACGCAGAAATGGCTAGTCGGGTCAAAAATGCACTTAACTACGGACTCAAAGGTAATTTTTAGTTATGAATACTCGTATTAAAAGAAGCTAAAAAATGGAAACTATAGTGAAAGAATAGAGCCTTCCAATTTCCCCATATTATGCGGATTGAATACTCGCTGATTTTAAAAAGCCCATCATACAATGAATAAAACTATTTAGTCTGCATGAAATTTTACAGTTTATTTACTATTAGAACAATAATTATGCCTACTTTCACAATACTTATTTCAGGCATGATTTACAGTGGAGATGTTGATATGGCTTGCAACTTCCTAATGGGCCAAAGATTCTCACGTTCTCTTGGTTATAAGGTAGGCATTTACCATATAATGAACTGGATGAAAGCACTTTAAGATTCATAATTAAAAATAAAAGGCTATTTAGGTTGTAATACCAATAGATTACGATTTTCTTTGATTAGGACAAATACTTATATTAATACTTGAAAACAATAGATGTCTGATTCTGCTCTCTTCATTTTATCGCCTTCATCAGTTACCGATAAATCGGCCGATTCTCAGGCCATGATGTGTAACAAACAACAGAATATCGAGGAAACAAGATAAACGATCTATGAGAGTGATATCGAGTAGACAAGTGTAATCTGTGAGGCCAGCACAGAAGGGTAGAAAATTCTGTCTGTGAGACAAAGAGTATTCTTAAATAGTTAAATTAGTGTATCAAATGCGTAGAATTTTTTTCCAGGAGACTTCATCAAAGAAAAAATTTATTGTGGATGGGCAGATTGGAGGATTCCACACACAATATGATGGGCTACATTTTGTAACAGTAAGAGTACGTTTTTAAATGACTATATCACCAATTGGCTGTCCAGTTATGCCTCTGTCTTTTAAGCTGAGGCAAATATTTCAAATTACCTTGATTCATTTATTATAAGTTAATGAATCGCTTTTATATTCCATTGTCAATTAGCAAAGGTCATTATAAATACAATTTTAGGGAGCGGGTCACATGGTTCCAAGTGATAAGCCAGCAGTCGCTTATCATATCCTCGATTCGTTCCTGTTCAATAAACCGTTTTAATTGCTGTAAAAATAGTGTATTAATGAAGTTATACGTATTTAATGCGTAGTGTACAAAAATATACGAAAGTTAATAGTAGATGACTAATGTTCATCTACTGTGTGGAAAGCAAAACTTTTGCAGTCCAAAGTCATTTATATAAATTGATTTTTTGAACTTAGTGCAAATTGTCCGCATGAAAGTGGATATATGGTGCCATCCTGTATCTGCTGGTGCCTTCAGCCAGAGTGAAATCTGTCTGAGGAGCATCCATCAAACATTGAACAGTTTAAGAGAATCTCTAGAACATTACATCGGTTGAAAGACCTCATAAAGGGGTAGAGCCCGTAATGTTTTCTAGAAAAGAGTCCAAATGTTGCTTTTATTATTTCCACATAGGTTTGTGAGAACAAATATATGATGGATACCTGGAAAAAAGTTCCATCCACATAACATGCATGTAAACAAAAACATAAATTAGAGAATAGTACTATTACTTGTTTTGTTTAATCTGCACTTTATGTTTAGAAATAATTTCTTCCTTAGTCTCTCATAATTAATCATCCTCAAGGCTCCGCCCTTAACCCCTCCCACTTATCCTCTTCACTTCCTTTACTCCCAGTGAGTATCATAGCAGCGTGTCATGCTGTGGACAGTCCTATCTTCTTTTTTGACTCTATGTCACTCCCAGGAGATCAAAAATCTTCCTGGTGTAAATTTCGACCTTTCTTTTAGACACTTCTCAGGATTCTTTCAAGTGTCAGATACACATCTTCTTCACTATTGGTAAGTAGAATGCTTGTGGGAAGTGTTGTATAAAGGTAGTTTCGCGTTATTTTAATAAGAGTTTGAATAGATTATTGAAAAGAAATGTATGGATTGTAGAAAATACTTTGATATAAATTTTTTGGTATTTTCAGGTTTGTAGAATCTCAAAATGATCCTTCAAAAGATCCTATTCTCTTTTGGTTTAACGGTGGACCAGGATGTTCGTCTCTCGATGGACTGCTCAACGAGATGGGCCCATATGTAGCCAGTGTAGACGGAAAAACTCTTAAAAAAAATCCATATAGTTGGAATAAGGTTAATTAGAAGGTTTTATATTAAGAAAAAACCTATATTCAGATGTAATCACTTAAAATCCACAATAAGCCGTATATTCATTTTATTAGATATATAAAGCCAATAAAGTTTTTAGCTCGCATCTGTAGTATACATCGAGTCTCCTGCGGGTGTTGGTTATTCCTATGCTACTGATGGCAATATTACCACAAATGATGACCAAACTTCACTAGAGAATTACGAAGCCATCAAGCAGTTCTTTATCGTAAGTAGATTCTATCCCAATTATTTTTGCGAGTTTTATTATTAATGTTATGAATTTAAGGTAGTTTCAAACATTATTTTAGACATTCCCAAAGTTTCGTCATCATGCTACCTTTATCATGGGAGAGTCTTATGGCGGAGTGTATGTACCAACCCTTACAGCTCGTATCATCGACGGACAAAATGATTTCCCAATCAATTTAAAGGTGGGGAATAATAACTAAGTTGTTTCTAAAAGAGTTTATATTATCTGAATAGAACAGAAGTTTTCTTGTGAGATACTTCCATGATAGTATGGAAGATATCTATTCAAATAGAAATTTCTCATGAAAAGTACATAATTTCAAAAGACAATTTTTTCATATTTCTCACTTTCAGGGAATGGCTCTTGGAAATGGATATGTGAACGAGAAGTTAAACATCGATACATCTATCCGCTACGCATATGGACATGGGATCATTGATGAGAAGACATGGAACACATTAGAAAGAGATTGCTGCAAAGGGTGTATTAACAGCTGTGATTTCACTAAGGTTATTTTAGTGTCCCATTTTTAAAACTTTTCTTTGAAACTGAAATTCTATAATAAATGCGTGGAAATAATTATGTAATTAATTAGAAATAATTTCAAACGCGCCAAACTGTCCAGATTGCTTGTTCAGGTTACGGGTCATTGCATGACGATGGTGGAGGATATCTTCCAGTTCTTGTGGGCCGGTGGCCTAAATCCTTATGATTTATATAGGGATTGTGATCCCAATCCAGCTGTCAATGGAGAACGCATGAGACATATGCTTAGAGGTGAAACAATCACTCGAATGTAAATATAACCATACACTAAATACTTTCTGTCGTTTTTGAAAATTTAAAGCTTAATGTTGGTGTTTTAATCTAGAAACTAATCCTTAATTTTTGCTACATAACTTTCTGTTCTCTTATAAACAATTTAGGAATCGCTCCCGGAATTAGCAGTGTCGAAATGCCAAAGAAGAAAGGTAGTAACATTCTCAAACTACTTAGGGTAAGTATACATATCTTCAAACTATCCTACTTAGGCTACACCACTATTCATAAAATAATTCCTGTGTTTTTAATAAATATAAAAATTGGTGGGGAATCTTCATGCTTTAATGTTTAAGTCAAAAGTAGAAATTTGCTAAAAGATTTGTTCCTTATTATGATATAACTATAATTGTCTCCATTATTCTATTTCTGAATAAGTAAATAGTTTTGATCGAATAGTAAAAATTTTATAAATATTATTTGTTGGTATTCCCACTACAACAATTATCAAGCTTTCAGGCAAAAGAACCTCTCTATGGAGATGCTCCTTGTTTAAATGACACAGATGTTATCCATTACATGAATGATCTGAAGGTGCGCACGGCTCTCAACATCCCTTTTAACCTACCTAAGTGGGACATATGCAGGTCAGTCGAATTTCAAATTAATAGTATGAGAGCTTGGATTTATTTATAAATGTTATAATTATGTATTTTAAACTATAAAATAAGGAAATATGCATTAAAAAAACTGAAAATAAAGAAAACAATATATTTCAGTGACAAGGTCACATCAACCTACCAGAAACAATATGGAGATATGGCTCCATTCATCAGAAAAATTGTTCGAGAACATGTAAGAGTGCTTTTATACTATGGAGACACCGACATGGCCTGTAATTTCATGATGGGACAACAGTTTGCTGATCAGCTTGGACTTAAGGTATAACTCGTAAGAAGTAATCATTTAAAATTACGACCACTCTGTAACAGTTTTATGATTACTATTTGCAGCGAACTCTGGGTAAAACTCCTTGGAAGTACGATCGTCAAATTGCAGGATTTAAAACACTTTATGAAGGATTAACTTTCATCACAGGTAAGCAATAACAGTCCTTGGTAGATCAACTCCATATATTCCTACTACAAAAAAAAGAATAATAGAAAAACTACTAAAAACAATTTATGGAAAATTTGTCACTAGTAAGTTAGGAAAGAAATACTTTAAGTTCGTGGTGCTGGACATATGGCCCCTCAGTGGCGAGCTCCTCAAATGTTCTATGCCATCCAGCAGTTTATTCTCAACCATCCGATATAATTTCAGGATTTATTTACATATTTATTTGTTCTTTAGATAAATGTTTAAAACAAATTGTGGATTGAAGTAAACTAGAATTATTCATACGTATTTGTGCTCAAGTGATGGTCGAAAATGAAATCAAACAAATAATGTTGTTCCAATAGGAAAACCATAAAGCTAAAATTATTTTAAAAAGTAATTAGCTTAGTACTGCGGTTTTTTACGTGGAAAAATTGAAGACCATAAAAGTTGTACAAAGTTTTTAATAGGAGTAAAGTTAGTTAATGGATTTTAAAGATCTTAGAAAAATAATATTTTGGAGACCACGTCCTCAAACTTCTGTGGATAATAGTGATTACAAACTTTACATATATTATACAATGAATCTTGAGTGATACAAGAGTGAAATGTGGTATCCAATATTTTATATCTTTCTGAATTATGTTTTTCTTTAAAGATTTTTCTTCTTTCACATATTTTTTTACTGTATATTTACATTCAATTCCAACATTTGTAGCAAGAATTTATCCATATTTTTTTAAATCTGAAAATTACGACATGGAATTCTACAAAATATTTATTGATTAGCAACAAAAGGAGCTAAAAGAATTTAAGCTCATCTACACGGGCATCAGTGTTTCTTACTTGATACAGTCAATGCGGAAGCTGGTGCAGGTGTTACGAATTTTCCAGTCTGATCCAACCTTTACCCAGACTGATAGATAACTAAAAAACTAATAGTTTTGTGAATGATTCGTTAGCTGAAATTTTTTTTTCCAACGTTGCCATCACTGCAATAAATAATGAGATGTATTCAAATGTTTTTCACTCACTTTCCTTTTTTATCACCCGATGGGAGCTTGGCAACGATGGATCCACGGTCAATTGCGACTACACCAAACACCTAATTAAAATGCTTTAGACATCTTGAGAAAATATCACTAAAATCTGGATTTTTTTTACCCACTTTGACTTCATCGATAGTATGCTGATATTCCACTTTGTCTAGTAGTTCAAACTTTCCTTTCCTCATTTCGAGAAGAGCTGATAGGTAGAAAATGAAAATTATCATATAAATTTTTGACAATCAAATGGTATATTAGTAGTAATGCTATATTCTATTCCAACGTACAGTATTTCTTTAGTTATTAGTGAGATATCTAGATGTTCTGAGAATAGTGTCGTACCTGCATGTCCCATAGCATCATGTAGAGGTGACATAAATGTTGCATCGTCAGTTACGTACTTCGCCGTCTCTTCATGCTTACCAGCTTTACGCAAAGCTAACATATCATCGTATATCTTTTTAAATTCGGCCTGGGCTTAAAATGTTACATTATATAATAACTCAGAAATAGATGAGTGGATAGAAAGAGAAATATAGAAATGAATTTAGATTGAAAGTCACTTACACATTGCTCACTAGTAGGCTTAGTTACATAACGTTTCAAGTGGGCTTTTATAGTAAAGCGTCTCCATGGTTTCTGATCAAAAACCAACGGAAACCCAATTATTGTTCATTTCAGGTCTGTGCTGACTAATTGCAGCTTTCTTTTTTCTCCAGCAACACCTGGTTGATTGCACAGATGTATATGGAACTACACAGCCCAATGTACTGAAATGGAAAAACGTTTCCGAACCAATTTAAAGCTATTTCCACTCTGTTCGAAACTAATGCAAATTTAATCCACGAAAATAATCATGAGGTAAATAACGTGCCAACAGATAAAAAAATATTCATAATACGATAGTGATGCTTAGCACAACACTGAAAAATACAGTACCGTTCTCATGCGTTGCAATTTTCAACCTTTAAGGCACTAAAATGCCTATTTTGTATATTTTATTGCATATATCTTGTTTTAAAGTGAATATTTTTGGAACCAATCTACGCTATATTTTTCTTTGTATCATATAACACTAAGAAACTTTTGTTCTTTTAATTTTTTCAGATTCTGCAGATGCAATATAAAAAATATTCCATATTTACGCTCTCATATTTCAGAAATAGTCCCAGAAAAACTATCAAATTGTGAAGCAAATACCTACAAGTATAGGGGGAAGATTACTTTTGGAACTTGATACTTTCGGGTAATCTCGTGAAAATCATGTCAACAAATTTCGCCGCGCTATAACTTGCTTCAGACACCATGGTTAACAGCAGAGATACTACCAACTTGAAATATTCTGTCGATTGGCAGAGACTACGTTGTTTTATTCATAATTAATGGCTCACTACGGCCTTTGTAGTCGTGTCACCCAGAGTAACAGCTTGCTTTGAAGTTGGCCGCGTATGCCTCGAAGGCATATGCTAATCCGGATGCAACCGAGACTGAGGAATGTGGTTTTTGTAAAGCTAGAACCCTATAAACAAACTGAATTAGAAAGCATTTAAAGCACGACCAATATTTTCTAGAAACTTCGTTTAGCTCTTAAAAGAAGTTATACGCATTTAACTCGAAATATGCAAGATAGGCCCCATAGTGTCTAAAAGTCCAAAAGTAGCAACATTTAGGAACAGTACTATAGATATGCAACTGAGGAACAAGGTTTACCTAGGAAAAAACACATAATATTATATTACTGCCATTTTTCTAGTGTAATTATTCTAGTATAGGTGTACTTCTCCTATGCAAAACTTTTAGCCGTATTGACCATTTGAACACTTGTTCTGGTTGTTTGATCTTAATTCTAAAATCCAGATGATTGACAGGTTTCTCTAATATTCTCATAAGTCTTAAAACCAGTAGTTACAAGATTAAGGTCAGAGCTAAGCTAATTAATAAATAGTCTTGCAGTACTTGCCATAATTCATATAATTACGATCATAAAATACTAGTACCTCAACCTGCTTTTGCGATGACTACAATAATAACATTTAAAAGATTTACAGACAATTTTCCACCTTTAATTGCAATTTCTATAAGTGGTTTATCATAAATAATTTATAAACTAATCATTTGTATATTTCTATAAAAATGTATAAATTCATAGGTGGTACATATGGATTGGGAAATTTACGACGGATTATCATAATTATAACAAGGTACACTGGTACGTTAAACAATAAGATGACTAACTTTATTCTCTTCAAAATTTGAGATAAGCATTGATAACAAACTGCATTAGGTATTTTATTGTCAACAACTTCCCATGTTTTGACCCATAACCATTGATTGTCCTTCTACGTTTTATTGTTATACCGAGTTTTTTTTGGTCTTATTAACGCTTCCATCTTAAAGAATGCACTCACGAGAATTCATATTCGTTTGCCTACTCGTAGGCTTTGGGGAGTTATGGGCTATGAGGAAACAAGGAGTCGCAGTGCGTGGAGTTCTAAAATGCGGCAACCATCCGGCCAATAATACTAAGGTTCGAATTGTGGACATTGACTACGGTTAGTTAATATAACTTTCCAAAATCTAAGCAATCATATTTCTCCTACATTCAAGTAAAGTTGAAGTTGAATATTATTGTTTGGGACCGGACCCTGATGACACACTAGACGAAAAAAGAACTGATGCTATGGGATTTTTCGAAGTGAGTGGGACCACGCATGAGATGACTCCAATTGATCCCGTCCTTTATATATGGCATGAATGCAGAGATGAACATAAGGTTTATCCTTTTCCTCTACTTATACCTTTTCACTCTTACATCGCAATTAGTCTGTCTCCTAATCTTAATTAAAAATCATTTAGTTCTTTACACACTTTCAAGGATCATTCTGATTCTAGGCATGCTCACGTAAGATTAAATTTATAATACCGAAGAAGTTTATCCATAATGGCAACCCTACTGCTGAACAATGGGTAGATATTGGAGTTATAAATCTCGAAGGTGCCTTTGATGATGAGGGCAAAGAATGTGTCAACTGATTAATGTAATCAACATAAGTGTTTATTTGAATAATTATAATAAATAGTGACATTCATAACCGCTAGCAATTTTATAGTGATAGGTTGCCTAACTTCTGTTATATGTAACTTTCTGCATTGGTATTTCTAACTCTCTTACGGATTCCTTGATTTCTATGTTCTAATGTAATAGTGGATCCTTGTAATGAAAATTCTGATGATGATACGGACGACTGACAAAGAAAAAAACATTTTAGTATTGAACTTTAACTATTGAGATCAGATAAAAACTCAGTAGTCACATTCATACAACTTTCTTCGATTAGCATCAGAAACCATTATACTGAATACCTCTCAACGAAGATAAGTTAATTTCAGCTATACATTTATAAATTAAACATACCTTTTCAGTAAATAGTTCGAAAACGGCTGTATCTTCATATGTGTTTGCATTATCACTTTTGTTTTCTCCGTTATTGCACGCGGTTAGCTTTATACAGTCTACAACGTTATATTTAAAAGGTGTTAAATCGTGATCCACTTTTTCTGTAGCGCATTTCATTGTAACGCAGGGATTGTCGAAATTCTCCAGCTTTGTCTGAAGTAAATAAGTTGGTAAAGATTAGACCACTAAATATTAGAAGACAAACTACTTTTTTTATTAGTTCTTTTTCCATTTCTAAGTCTATATCTATTTCACTGTCGCTCATATCGATAAGTTCTTTTCGGTAAACGGCATCAGATAAGAAAGACTCCCAAGATGTTTGTGAATCCATCGACTCCGTTCGTGTGATACCGCTATAAATATACGTGTTTTTTTTCAAATATATTCCTTCGGTTTTTCAGACCTGACAACTGGTGAGGTGAGTTCGCTGATAAGAGAGACTGTACTGCTGGCTGCATTGAATTTATTCATAGCTTCTTGAACATCTGCGCTCTCTGGTGTAAGAAATATGTCGATATCGGCATCCACATGAAATATATTATGCTGATTTGGTAAGATCAAATAATTACAACTGTTTTTAACATCATTAATTTATTATGAACTAACTTTGGATATGGCTAACGAGACAGCAGAGTGACATGACTCTGCTTTCGAAATAACCTATAAACAAGGAAAATTATTGTAAATGTAGTTTTATTAATTTTACTGTAATGACACTTAAAGTACTTACAAGTTGCGGTTTAAAGTTGATCTGAGGCCGAAGGTTAATTACCCAGGTTGTAAAAGAGTGCCAACCAATGGAAGCACCAAGGTTAATAGAAGATAACCAGTGAAAGAAAAAGAGTGAAGTCACGAAGAAGCCAATCTCAATTTTAGTGATAACAAAATACGATAAAATTTAACAAAGCCTAAAAAAAACAATAAATTATTTGTTAATATTACTTTTTCTCTCCAGTCCGTAGTGTCAGGTAACATAGGAATAATTCTAGCGCCCTTCACTTTTGTCTGCCTAATGATAAGTTTAACAGTTGCATAAATAATAGTATAGAGAAGGTATACGTGAACAAGCACATATGCAAGAAGATACTCCGCAGGTCGGCGAAATGGCACAGGGAGCAATTTGTGCTAAATATTTCTTTTCAATATCATATTCAATAAATATCTCCAAAATTTCTTGAATTATGGGATGTAAATTTACAAGAACAGCAGTGTAGGTGGCGGCAATTTCTTGGAACGTCACTCCTATAAATGCTTTGTATTATTGTTATCTTCTGGCTTATTCTTGTGAGGGAACCATATCCTACTATAGTTAAAATTTTTTTAAACATGAACAATTTATTTATATCATTAATCAGGACAAATTTAACAGATCTGAACATACCCTGCACTATCTTATGAAAAATGGCAATCACGATCACTTTCCCGTTACTCAAACACTGCCGTGCGTCAAGTTTCATAATTTCAAAATGAGTAAAATGTAATCTTTCATTTTATACTACATAAAATAATTGCATGTTAGTACCTGTACCGCAAAACTAGAGAATAGATAAAACCTAGATTAGCTAAGTGTAACTGAAATTGATTTCTAGGTCTTTTACGTTTGAATTTACTATAGTTATTCACTGAATCTCCAAACTTGATAGAGAACATTTGACTACTGCTCGATGTGTATTTTTAAAACATTATTCTTTATAAAAGAAATAAGGAAATAAAAACACGAGAATTCAAATATCAATTCTCAGTAGTATGGCGCATAGTACAAGGAACCGTTCACAGTTGCATAGTTGCTGTATTATTTTCTAGCACTTTTAACTGTTTACATTAATAACATACAATCATAAAAAATATTGCGACCTTCGAGAAAACAAGTTTCTAATAAAACAAATTTAAATAGTCTTACTACGGACTATGTAACCTACGGTCATTTTATAATTGCATATGTCTACTGATGTTGTAGACAGCTAATTGGTTATATTCTGACATGTGTCATAATACTAATGAACTTTATATATAAATGTAAAAGCCTCATATTCTGTGAAATAACTAATCTCTAAAATGTATTTTTAGGACGTTATAAGTAACTTAATCTCTTGATGGCTCCAGTTCCGGGAGACCCATTTACTAAACCATCAGCAAGTTTAGATGAACCAAAGTTGGAAGACCGCTGTAGGCATTAAATATATCGCTATAAATTTTAATGTTAATAAAAAATATTTTTAGGGAGGTCTACAGATCTTCATTATAGACCGATTAATCATGATGAGAGGTTTCATGCTATTTTGAGTATGGATGAATATCAGACTGTTAGTTGTTTTTCTTAGCTGGTCATACAGTCTTCTGAAAATATTTTGTATAAATACATATACTCATGTGTATATCTAGAAATATTTAGGATGAAAAAAAGATTCGAGATGCCGTTCTATTCTGTAAAGAGAAAGTTGATTCTCTTAAAATGATTGGCTACCCACTTTTTACTGGATTAACAAATACTGTGGATTTTGATGAATCTGTTAGGTTTGGGTTTTATTAGTTTTAAAATTTAGGGTTTGAAGTCATCTACACAAAATTACTAGGCTTTGAAAATATCTAGTTTGTATCAGAATATTTTTCTGTATCTTGTATATTTATATGAGTATGCATCAAGAAATATGTTAAGTAAAGGGCTGTTTGCTAATTATAAGTTTCAGGCAGAATGCGTTCATTGTGGACGATTTTTTCGATTCACTTATTACGAAGATATCGATAAGGCAGGAATCACTATATCAGAAACTAAGAGTGTTAATAGCACAGGGCGAATCATATGAAACTTTTAAGAAAATGAGTATGTTAGGAAACTGAAGTAGGAACCTATATTTGGCTGAGTAATGTTTTATGGGACTATTTTAAAGGAAATCAAACTTACTTCAGTGAAAGATTTGGACTTTTCTTTGAAGTGTAACGAAATTTGGGAGAATGATTCAGTAGCCTACAGGTGCAATACTTGTGCATTAACTCCATGTAAGTTATGATTACATGTTTTGGTTAAAAAAATTGGTATAATACATTTTTCTGTTAATTTCCGAGTATTCGATTTAGAGTCAATTTTATGGACGAAAGTTTTATGTCACTCTTTGAAGGTATGTCGTTATGTGCTGCCTGCTTTCAAAGTGCAGGTCATGAAGATCATGATTTTACTCGTTTTTTTTCTCGAGAAGGTGGTGCATGTGATTGTGGGAACGCTGATGTGATAAAGTCTGATGGGTATGGTTTTTGTAGTGTATACTTTAGATCACAGTATATTCTCTATTGTACGACCAGTATTATTCTTTAAATATTCAGATTTTGTCATCGACATGGTGAAAATGCTGTACGACCACCTTCTCCATCTCCACTTATTGTGTCATTGCCTGAATACATAATGGTGAAGCTCATAGTTAGACTGTTTCTTGACTGGCGTGGTTGGGTTAGTTACCATTTTAGCTATCTGCTTCTTATGGTTCGCGAATTACAAATGATATGAATAAAATTTACTAAGGCTGTTTCAGATGACAAGATATACTAAAGCTAAAGAGGAACAGCATGCTCTTAATCCGGATCAGTACATTAATTTAGGAGCTCACTGCGAGAATGAAATGCGGCCCTCAAATATGCTAATTTCTTTCCTACAGGTAAAATTAGAGTAGTGGAATTGTTATGATTACGAATATATGGGTTTTAATTGGTTAAGAAATAATATGCTTGTACATTTCCATAGGAGTGCGTAAACTATGGAGGTCCGATGCGAGAGGCTATGTCGAAAATTCTGCTTGATAGAGAACTGTACAAAGCTCTAACTGAGAGGAATTCTAGTGATATATATCGTAGGTTGTAAAATATATAGTTCCCAAGAGCAACCTGCTTTTGAAAGTGATGGCAGAGACTAAACTATTGTTGTAGTGGATATGAAATCGATATTTTTGAATACAAGGAATTAGAGAACTAATAATATTTGGTTTTCTAAATGCAATATAATATCTAATTATTGAATATTTAGAAGATGGTTCAGTGCGTGTGGACGTTGCTTTGGATTGGCGAACACGGGGAGAGTTTGAAAAAGATCGCTGGTCAATTTATGCATCCCAATTGCAATCTTGTTTCCCAGGAATCAATCCTGATGTGTTACTAAGGTAGAGTTTTCACAGGAATTTTAAACTAGAAATATCTATATATAGTTGTTATTTTGAAGATGCGAATGTTTACTGGACGAACTCTTATTCTGGGTAATTCGTATGAATTTTCCGCAAAATCTTATAAATTTCTGCCTCAGTATGCTGTCCGAGCCCGACTATACGGTATAACTTAAACTCCTTTCTTTCACTGTTTAGTATTTATATTCCTACTTTTAATAATGTTTTAGAACACCTTATCACGCCGATTCTTTGCATGGTATCCGCTGGTTGCTAACTGCGTCCGAGAATTATGTATTTATCAGAAGCAACATGACAGACTACCTGATATTGTCCAGAACACGTGCAGCAGGGTTATTCATATATCTGTCCAGGTCGAGATTTATTTTAAGTTATAATACTAAAGTATACATTTTTTCAATTAAGAAACTTAAGATGTTATCTTCGGAGGCACTGTGTCGCAAACTGAACGATGAATGTGACCTCGTGAATATGATTCTCAGTACTGTATTCTATCTATTGACAGAAAATTTAGAACGTTCAAATATGACGTTAGGTATGCATTTTTTAAGCTAATAAGTAATCTACACTATTATACACATATATTTATGGTAATTTATTTTGGGTTTTAGATCCGATGCTGAAATGGTGTGGTCATGCTGCTGCAATGGATAACCTTAGTAGTGAATGGGAAGTAATAGTATTGGAAAATAATGCGGTTAGTTTTTCAGTAAATTAGATCTATATGCAATTTGTTGGTAGTCTAATCTTATGTTAGACTTTCTTATTGATTTCAAGGCTATTATGTTGTAAGGTAGCCTACTTTTTAGAACTAGATTTTCAGGTAATTTCACAACACGGGTATTGGTTTGTCATGGGGGATATGCAAAACTTACTCGCACATTTTTCACTTGCTGTTTCTACCATTCTTCATCCATCGGCTTTTGTTCATACTTATGTAAACCTATTGTGTAGAATGCAAGGTTTGTTATTTACCTATATTTTCACATTTCCTAGTTTACTAGTAGCTCTTATAGGAATGAATATGAACTGGCGTATTGTCCGTGGTGAGCACAGAGAAAATGACGCTAGTGAACCAGTACATAGGTGATATTTTATATTTCGACTGCAAAATGACCTCCAGTATCAATTTTTGCTTTGCAGCTTTTCATTAGAAGCGAATGGCATTATATAGTAAAGGTAGTTCATTTTAATATTGTATGTAATCCATGTTAAGATCGTTCACTCTGGAATTTGAGACGTTGGCTATCACTATGTTTAATTTCATAGCCGCCATACACAAGCAAGAAAGTGTTGTTGCAGCTATCACATTCTTTGATAGAATAGTGAGAGCAGTGGAGGTATTATATAGATGACTTTAAGTGAAGAGCTTCTATTCATTGATATTTTTTAATGCTTTTCCCTTTTTAGCAGTGGCTGGATACAATAAGTGGATGGGCTACAGTAGGTGTTAAATCTTGCCCGGCCTACGCTGTTTCATTCCATATTCCCCTACATAGGTTTTTCTTGTTCTTATATAATTAAATTTTAATCTAATTTTATGATAGTTTCATAACTAATTATTCTAGTTCAGTTATTTTTTTTAGACACTTATCAACGGCTCTCTCACATTTTAATGATATGGAGGACTTCAGAAAGAATACTTTGGAATTTCAGAAAAATGAGCCTCTTTTGAGAAAAGTTCTTCTTCATCCAATGAAAATTCAGGTATTACATTTTAATAAATATGTTATTTTCTGTTAATTCTATATTAACTATAGTTTTTCTCTACAAAAAAATATTTATGTTTGATTCTCAGAAATTTTGTTGGTCGATATTTATCATGTTTATTAAGGTGAGTAGAGCCGAATACTACGCAGGAATGTGGGTGAGAAATGGTAATCAACTTCGTGTTCAAGCCATAATATATGCAAACGCACATATTAATGCTTCTTTTCAAACACCAGACATTGACATTATAAGGTAATTTGTTGTATTTATACCACTTTTTGTTCATATTTCTCAATATTAAGTCAAGATTATGGCATTGCAATCTAAACTATGGAAATTTGACAGATCATATGAAAAGAAGCTGTTTAACGAAAATTGCAAATAATTATCGTATTATATTTATAAACTTAGGTTTTTGAAGAAAGAAAAACTTCTGCTGTAAAAGCTTTAACTTAGTTTTTTTTAAAGATACTGTGCAGCTAATGTGGATGCAGATTGGTTCATTGAAGCTTTAATTGCGAGTTTCCACCTGGACGATGTGTTTTCTCTCCCAGATGGAGATATAAATCGCTTGGAAAATGTTAACCCTACAGTTGCTAATGATCTGGAGGTTAATTGTCATGAAATGGACCTAACTCCTTGCGAGAACGTGAACTCGACTGTTTACAATGAAAAGGAAATAGAAGGTACTTAAATGTTTGTTTTTCAAGATTTTAGTTACATAGCTAAGACTATGTTTTCTTAGTTCTTTGAGGCTCATAATTAGAAGTTAATTCTTCGATTTAAGCTCTATATGGTGTTTGTATGGAGAATATATTAGAAAGTATGGAAAATGCACATAGAAGGGAACATATAAAATTACTCATGAACTCTAATAATGTTGAAACTATTGATTTTGTTTGGAATGAAGATAATGTAAAGATAGTTAGTCGTCAGGAATGGATTGATCCCCTACTCAGTGCAGCACTCAGGTTCGATATCGGGTTTTCTTATACATATTACTACTATATATAAAAATTATGTATAGTCTAGTTTAGTAATAAATTTGGTACTCTAACAGTGTTTCGATTCTATTTAGACTTCTTTGTGAGCTGGTGGTTATTCTGGTTAACTGTGGTGCTTCTGTTGAAGAAGCAATGAGGACGGAAATGATCAACTGTTTGGCTATGGAGGAGCAAACGCATTCACGATTACGAAGTGCTATAGCAGAAAAGGGAAGCAGGGGGGCTGATATTGTAGATCAAATGTTTGATGACATACTTAATCAGGTAGTTTTCGAACAGATAAATTCAACCGTATGTGAGTAGCAATATATATTAAGATAGCAGACTTCTCTGAACCAGAAGCAACTCCTGGTGGTCAAATGCACCAAGGCTCATACCAGCTTAAGTCTCAGGTATAATATTTCTTATATAAATTGAAAAATTTAATATAATTGTTATATTACAGGTATGGTTCTCTGAGTTTTGTCCTGTATTTTGTCAAATGCGAGCGTTAACACCAAAATATAGTGCCACAGTAATGATGGATGTTGAGAAACTGTACGTATAAATATATTTTTGACTTATAAGCTAGGTACATAAGTGGTTTACATTAGTTTATATGTTACTTATTGTTATCTTAGAGAACGGGAAATGCTTGGTCCTGAACAAAAGATTCCACAACTGTGGATTCCCTACCAACTCTCAAACTTCAAACAAAATTGTCGGCACTCAGCTGTTGAAGATATAGGGCGAATACTATTATCGAACAGATTCTTTCAACTCTCACTCATTGTTTTATGGACTGTAAGTTTTTGTTTTCTCCTATCTTGATTTTCCTTTTTATCTTAAAAATATAGCTAGCGTTTATTTTTGTTCTAGTCAATGAAATCTGATTATGTGCGAGATAACTCGGTGCAGTTAATCATCTATCTTCTTACCCTAGCCGTCCAGTATGCATCCAATTTGCCTCCTGCAGAGAGGGAGGCTGGTATTTCTAAATTTCGTACATTATATAGGACAACAGGATCATCAGCGTGCGTTAAAATGACATTCTAGATTCATTCATCGTTAGTTTATTATTATGTCTTATAAATTTACATTTTTAGTTATTTATATATTTCAGTCCTATTAATTTGCAATCTGTGTTATATATATTATTTGCTCGAGAATGTGACAAACGAGGAAACAAGAGGGAAATGGTACAAAAAGTATTAACACATGGAGAACTTAATAAACAAAGAATTATTGGGGGGGAAGCGGAATACATAGGACGGTTACTCTCTATGCTCTGTGAAATGTAAGTTCATAGCATTGCGTTGGTGTTATAGAGGTAGTGTGGTAGTTCCCTATAGCTTGGTTGATGGTTCGATTCCTCTCAAGCCCATGATGGTTTCATGCGTGTCATCTGATTTACACTGATTAGAATCTCTTCATTGAGTTATAATTCTGAGGCTGTCGTAACGTTGAGTCGAGACCATTACAAACCATTTTAGGGATAAAGATTTGCGATTGTTTCTTGCTTGCTGTATGAGAGACTGCGAATTGAACTCAGAAACTCGACCTCAAAAAGAAGGCAATGAAAAGACTGCTATTTTGGTATATTTATATTTAAAATTAAGTGATGGATTAAAAAATTTTTTAAAGTTGTTTATTTTTTGCAGGAAAGGAAGCTAGCAGCTAAACGTAGAGTGGAAGCTCTGTTCGCTGCTAACAGAAAGAAAAACTCGGATGTGATGAAACGACTGATGGATAAAGAAGGAATGACTCAAAAAGAAGTTGATTTAATTGATACTAGCCAAGCGAGTTTTTTTTTCTTCTAAATATGACCTCCAAATATTATTTAATTACTGAGTGTTTCAGCCCGATATTCGTCTTTTTGAGTGTCCTATATGTGGGGACCTTGACACTCCATCCACTCTTCAAGAACCGATGGGAATGCTTGTAAAAGTAATTGCCAAACTAATTCAGTGTATTTCTGGAGAATATAGAAATTTTGTAGTATGAAAAGTTCTGTTGATAAATTAGATACTCTTATTTAGGTTGGGATTAACTGGATAGCTGAAAATTGTTTGTCAACTGATGAACCAGAACTAGATCTTTTGCAACTTGATGATAATATACAAAAGAGTGGAGTGCGAGAACGAAAAATGCGTAAATTTTGGAGGACTGCCCGTAAGGAGCTAACTCAACAAGTTGGTGTGTTGATGGGTGTTAATGGGGATTACTTTAATAGATAAAAATTTAGGTTCCACTCTATTCCGACCTTCTAGATTGTTCAACTGGAATTGAAATAAAGACCTGTGGACATACGGCTCATATAAAATGTTTTAATGTTTACAGGGAAACCATACGTGTAAGATTTTTAAACAAATGTACTAAAATTTTTAATTTGTTTTCTTCTGAAATAGATGACATCTTCTCATACTTTACTTAGTATCCATTTTCAGAATGACCTTCGGGTGCCTCCAGAGACTCGTCTTGAGGTATCATGTCCTTTATGTCGCTTTACCGTCAATGGTCAGTTACCACTCTGTGTTGATTGGGAATTTCAAACAAGCAGCAAAGGGCCCTTAGAAAATGATAATGATAAGGTATTGCACTTAACATTATATTTTATTTTACTGTCAACTTTAATAAATCTTTTTTTGAACTTAGAGAATGAAATTCCCACATTTGAATTCTTTAATCTTTGTTAAATATTAAGGCATTTGACGCTCTAATGGACTGCATTGTGTTCTGGAAGAAGACATTTACGGTGTCTTTTTACATAATTCTGTATTTACTATTACGTAGTTGGTTATCGTTATCATTATAGTCTTCGAATGATCAGTCTGCCTACACAGAGCATTTCATTACTAATATGGTTAATATTATGAACTGTCAATTTTGGGAAATTAGACACGAAGACGGCATTCCTGTTCGAGGACAAACTATTATTAACGCAGCCATAAAGTAGGCAAAATTTTAGATGTTAAAGGCTATTAATTAAATATTTTTGTCATTAAATAATGTTTACATGAAGTGTATAATTTATAGAGGCATTGTGGAGCGCTGTATGCTATTAAATAAGTTGTCTATTACTGAAAGAAGAAAAAATACCCGAGCACTAATTACAGGTTCTTATTTCAACTATCCATTTTAAAAGTTTTTATGGTCTAATATTGAAATACTTAGAACACCTAATACCTGCTTCGGTGGTCCGTACTTCCGAACGAAATGTAGAAATGAGTTTATGTGCAGCAAAAGATTTGTTCCTTCCGAAGATGTTTAGTGTATGTTTTTTTTTTTAAAATCCAAACAAATATTTTAATGTGCCCTCTGCATATTATTCCAGACGTGTTTCAGCCGCCATTGTTAAACGACAATTTAATCGTTTCCGACGACGATTTGATTGACGTTGTTGATCTTCATGCGGATGATCTATGTGCTCTTCAATCGGTGGGTATTTATAGTGATTTTTAACCTATATTTGTAACTTTTATTTTTAGACTTCGGCACGAGAAAGAGTCCAACAACGTTCGTTGTGCAGTGATCCCTCCTATCAAAGGAAATTCCTGAACACACCATCGCCAGTTAGTTGTATAATTATATTTATAAAATTAATGCTAATTGTGGAATAAAAAGTGGTTGTTTTACAGGTTCCTCTCTTATTATTTGATTTGAAGTCTTTATTTGTAAGTCTCTCTGTATTTATTATTGATAATCAACGACTCTCGAAAGAAGACAAACGACGTAGGTTTATCTATAGTTTAGACTTTGGCATGTTATGCAAGTTTTTAATTTTCAGAATTGTGCCGGGTGCTATCACGTCGTATTTTAAGTGCTACCATAGTCAAGACACTTTTATGTCTGCTACTGCGATGTTCGCGAACCACTCTAGAAAGGCTTGTTAAGGGTCAACAAATTATTGGTGGTATTACTGGAGTGAGTATGCTCATAAACTGTTCAGGAATGCGTATTTCTCATAATAACTCATGCGCAAATTATTCAGCAAGATTAGTTGTATATGATTAGCTAAATTGTTTTTGAATGAAAATATTGTTTTAGGAACTATCACATCTTCCACTCTTGATAGCTGAAAAGCTTTCGTCTAATGTTATGTATTTCAACTCAGTGCTAGAGATGATGGATGATGAATGGGTGGTGTGTCCATACACTAATTTTTTAAATTTTTTTAATCTTATTGTTTTCTCATCACAAGGGGGAACTGAAATATCAACAGTCTGAGTATTAGGTTGTTATATGATATATGAAACATGAATTAATTACATATTTTATGTCTCAATATTCTAGGAAGATGTCACATCATTTCCATCGAATTTTAAGTGGCAACTTCTTGATACCATCAATTTTATAGCAGAATTTTGGCGGCAAACAAAAATTCTTCCAAAGATAGATGAGAGCATAGATATATTAAAAGATAGTTCTATCCAAGATGCGTTGAATGGTATTGGGTCCGGTTAGTTTGAATATTTTAAAGTATGGTGCCTAGTATTGAGTAATCAAAATATATGAAATAAATCTAGTGTTAAAATTTGCTTTGAAAAACTGGACAACGAAAAAATCGATTACTAGTCGATACTGGTATTTATTACTTATTGAACGGGATTTTGCGAAAGGTAACTTCTAAAGCAGTTTAACAAAAATTGATATGACTCGTTATTATGACATATTTCTGAAAGAGGTAACTAATATGTAACAGTACAATAAGCGGTACATTTCTTCTAAGAGATTTTACTGTTATTTACGAAATTATTATGAAAACATTCTAGATATCTCAAGCGTGATACCTGATGAAGAATCCGTTTCTTTGTGGCTGAAACAGTTTGGTCCATCTACATTGTTGAACTACAAAACACCTCATAAGGTTAGGCACTATAGTTTTTTTATTTAAAAAAAATTGAATCGAGTACTAATGGTCTTGAGGGAATGCTTTATTTTACCAGCATCAATTATAGTGCTTTTTACGTTGCCGTCACTTCAGAGTAATATTCTGCGAATTTGATTCCTTGTACAAACCAAATATTAGAAGACATATTGAAGCAATAATGATAAGGCAGATGAGCAGCTGAAATGCAACCATGCATTACGGGAAACTTTATGGTGTGTTGTTTTTTACGTCCAGAGGTTAACACATTAATTACTCACCAAATAACATGTGCATGTCCAAAAAGCTATCCAAAATAATCCCCAGTCACAATAATGCTGTTCAAATATGCCTTCTTCAAAATGAACATATGGCTTACTACCATAAACCCATATACAACCTATAATTTCTGAATAATAATGCGTACTAGTGCGAAAACGAGTGCCAAATATTTAAATTAAACCTACCTAGTATAAGCCATACTATGTTTGCTAATATGAACAATAACTCAGTTCCACGACAACATAAATCTGCTGACAAAGAACGTTTGGGTGTTCGTGGCGTAGGAATAAGGCGATAAATACGAAAAATTGATGAAACAATAAAGAGTACACCTGCTATCATTAGCCATATAGGTATCATTGGCTGTAAATGGCAGAAAGGGATGTTGAATGCGCCTATAAACTTATTTTAAGATTAAGATTAGGATATGCTAATAACAATATATTTTCTAAACATACCAACGAGTATTAAGACGAAAGCAATAAACGATAGTAAACTCAGCAAAGTAATTGATACACCTAAAACGTAGATAAATATGAACAATAAAACTATACCACTCCCATACTTTTATTCGGAACTGGCACCCACCATATGGTATATGGTCATTAACGTAATCGCTAAGATTTCTAGCAAATTGAACAGTGTCTTGAGATGTTGAATATACGTCTGATAGCTTATCATACTTCTTTCTTGTCTCGCTTGAATCTACTGAAATATAGATTCTGTAGAAGAGTTAGTCAACTAATCATGTTTATTATGTTTGCCATTTTATTGAATTTACTCACCGTTCGAAATAGTGGTCGGTACATAGATAACTTCTGTCTGAGGATCATTAATATGTACGGTTAGGTTATGTCTTGGACCGTTTCCTGTAGAGCTTATTGGGTGCGTTGTGTATGCGTCATTTTGATGCTGTGGAGTGTCTAAATGGGGATGGGAACGCGATCGATAATGCGCTTGTAGTGAAGCTGGCCTAAAATTATATTCACCAAAGGATGTGACTGTTGTAATTGAAAATGTAAGCGTAGGATATATTTTATTTAAAAAAATATTTAAGCCTGAGGGAAATTTTTATTCATTAGTAGTAAGTCAAACTGCACCTTTCTATGTTTAATGGTGATTGTGCCACTTGTTCATTATTATAACTAAGTTGTAGTGCTTCGAATGCTCCCATCCTTTCCGAGGTGTGTGATGAAAACGTGCTGTTCTATAAGCATGTTAATAATCTGTCTTGGAAATTAAGTGAAACACTTAATAAGGATACTATAACTGCATAAACTGGAAAGTTTATTAATCACAAATACACAATTAGTTGGTATAGAAAGTACTAATGTTGGTAAGAGTATGGATATTCCATGACCTGTTTGTGCGAACACCATAGATGTATGTGTTGATGGGAGGTTAAATCAAACAAAATCCAGACTGGAATATTGCATTGTATTTATACTCACACCGGCTGGGAAAGACGTCTCGTCACGTGATTGTGAAGATTTTATTATCATTCGACGTGTGATAATAATAAATAATTGATCAATTAGAAGCTGGAATAAATAAAAGAAAACTTAATGAAGTTCTAGTAATAAGTTATACAGTTTTAAAGCACAAGAATATCGAGTGATTTATGTAGTAAAAGCGTGTAGGAACAGTGCAGTTGATAGCGGCGGAATTGGTGAATTGCTGGGTTCACTAAGTCAACAAGAAAAGTAAGAGCAGACCCAATGACTGACATGTGAGAAGGCAGTTGAGAGTTGTTGGTTTACTTAAGCAAAGTAGTGAAAAGTTCATTTCACTTGTAGAACAAAATAGTTATTTATTTCATTAAGATTTTTAAAAATTTTACGTTTGTTTAATGAATTATACAAATTTTTATATCGCTTATTAGAAAAGAATGATTAAAATGCTAAACTTATTGAGTGTATATCTATGAACTATTGATTAATAACATTATCGCGAGAAGTAAATATCATTGAAAATACTTGTTGGGGTGGATTACTTGTGCACTAATCATTTACACCTACACATCATCTCTTGAATCAATTTATCTAAGCGGAACGGAACCTAACGCTAAGAGTTATTAATTAAGTTAAGGAAGCGATTCTAGATATTACTTTTAGCTTGAAAACAGTTATGTATTAATCTGATAGAGTAAGATACAAATAGGCAAATTTAGAAGAACAGTAGTTCTCCTGTATCTTAACCGTTGTAATATTAGGTGATATCGCACTGCTGTCCTTTTAGCATCAATACTGTGAAGATTTCCTATAGATTCTAAGAGATTTTATTATAGTTAATGTTGTTTTCTTAAATATGAACTATATTGGTTACGCAAGGAGGCTTAAAATTTCTAGACAAATAGGCTTGCACTAAAATTTTGAGTGGGATAAATCGTTTTTCTTCTATCAATGATAAACAAATTATCAAATGTAAGATGTTGAATACTTTCAGCTACAGCTAGTTCACTTTTATGCTACTCTTATGATCTAGAATTTTATGAGTTTGGTTCAGTTTGAGTCCGTTTCCACCATTAATCATAAAATATGTTCATATTTTGGCGGGAAAGTTACAAATGTCAGTGTTATGTTCACTTTTTACTCTTACTCAATCGAATTTATATGGATTTACAAGTTGAACATGGTTAATGGACTTGCGGAAAATTGTTTGGAAGTGATGGAAGACCATATTTCATAAAGTATAACAACGATTTACCAGGAAGTAATTTTAAAGAAATTTATTTGAAGGCTCTGACTCGTGAACCCCTCTCTTGGAGACCCTTTCTACTCCTCGATTTACCGGAAAAGTATGATACTTTATTTTCACGTTACTTCCATCGTCCATGTATCAACTGCGATAAGGTAAACTGAGAATAGTTTGTAATTTTAGTTAGATGATAAAAAGTTTCTATAATAGGTTCCTCAATACCCTCTTGTCTGTCTGCTGTGTTCTCAGCTGGTATGCTTAGATGACTGCTGTCGTTTGCCTTCTACAACTGTCCATGAACATCAACGGCCGACATTTTCTAATGAAGTGGAACGGGTAGGTAGAAAAGTATGGATTCGTTTCTTCCCTATTTTGCCGATTATACTGGATATTTTATTTGCGTTTGAAGCACACTATGGATTGTGGCAGTGGTATTTGTTGCTACGCGGCACTTAATTCGTCACTTATGGTAGTGGTCTGTAAGAGATTGGCGACGTTATGGGGATCTGTCTATCTCGATATTCATGGAGAAGAAGATCGTAATTTGAGAAGGGGTAAGAACATAAAAGATTCAAAAATGTTTACAGATGTGTAGGAACAAAAAATATCGACAATGATTATATAACGTACTAACCATCAGTGGATATGTTAAGTAAATATAAGACTAAATTACTATTCTAGATAAATTTCCTTTGTTTGCAAGTTTTTTAAAATAGTACTGTAATACCTTATTACTATAGATCATATTTAACTAGTACTATTAACTAACACCTTGTTTAATTAATACATAATTATCAGGCATTTTAGGTAAACCGCTTTTCCTTTCGGAACGTCGTATGCGTTGTCTACTCAGTGACTGGGCAGATCAAGAATGGGACCGAACAAGACAATGGTTGTCTATGGTTTCTCTTAGAGATCAACTTAAAGATGCTCATCTTGCATATCGATAATGCTATAGTACTACTATATGTGAGAGTAAATTAGGTCGCTTCTATGTGTCCTCTTTCAAAATCTGTTTTGAAGTAGAGAATTATATAATTGGTAGGATTACATATTTATGCATTTAAAAAAACTTAAATGAGCGTGCATTTTTGGGGCATTATAGCTCTCTAGTCATTCATAGAGGTTTAGTATTTTCAGTTTTTTGGTACTTGGTTCTGCTTGTAATTGTCTACCATTGTTTAGTTGTTGTTTGAGCGAATTGTTTGTTTGGAATTTCCTTTCCACCGAATTTATCAATTTCTACCTGCAACCAATCACGAATTTCTTCTCTGTTATCCATAAGTTTTTTCCTCCATCTTATTATTAGTATAAACCTGAGAGGTTGATATCAATCTTAGTTTCAGCGTGATGTATATCTTTTACCATACTGTATTTTAGAAGTAACTGCAGTGTGGTCTGTAGGTCTGTCGTTTTACAGCAGAATGGTATTAGGTTATATCTGGGTACAAATAGTTATAATAAATTTTTCTCGTTTAATGTGATTGCGTATTTCACTTTATTGGGCGTGAAATTCGTAACGTGACAGCGATACAATGGGAAATCGATCGTTACAACCAAAGCGAGTTGAGATGTACTCGTTTATCTTTTATTTTCTGAGAGATAGTAAACGTAGTTCTGCGCTAAGATCCACTGCCTTTATAAAGTAATATAAGACCCGAAAAACCATATAGTAAGAAGTTTAGTGGAGTATTAATTAAACTAGAAACCAAAGAGGTTTCTAAAAGAAAATAGTTAAATCACTGTTAATCCTATTTATACATCTTTAGTCGTGGAAAGTAGGCCAACCACAGGATGATGCCTGCCATGGTGATCACTCCATTCATCACCCACAGGGAAGCTTGACCAGATGCAGAAAACATTGAACTGGAAAACCCATAATAGAAACTACACTTTATTGTAGTGAACTGTTAACGATTTTCAAGTATTTATACTTACGCTGCATACAATGGACCTAGAATTAGAATGAAGTCCTCTGCTACGACTATTGCACCCTGCATTAAGCTCTGAAAAATAGGCAGCTTTAATTCGTAAGTAAAATCATTAGGTATCTTAAAAAATAAACATTTCTATGAGTATAAATATGGCAGCAAACCTGGTCAATATTGCCTAACACTTTTGAATAAATAGTGTCAAGAGATATGGCAGAAGTAGGTAGACCAATACCCATTACTACACATACAATTGGCAAGAAGACCAGTGGCCATGTGGCATATGCCGTGTCACACCAGGCATATTCATTTCGATTGCATCCTACACCTGTTGTGACTGAAATAAAATACTTTTTTCTAGTAGTATGAGAGAATACCTAAAATTAGGTAATAGAGAAAACTTACTATTATAAGACATAACAGGATGGCTAGTAATTGAATATGGATAGGACAATAGGTACATGACAAGTGAGATTATTATTGATATAAGGAAGGATACTCGGGGAGAAATACTGTAAAATACTATCTTCGACATTATTTATAGTAACTTTGCATTTCCAGCATAGATTATAGATTTACATACTTTTAGGTTAATTTAATTTAATTTATTTTAATAGTAAACCGTTTCATAGGCGATGGAATTTTTATAGTGAAATTTCAAATACACAACTTCCAGCGTTAACATCACTAACGCAAACGCATTTTATGAAAGAAATTTTCTTAGTTCTATGTGATTAGTTCATCACCCTTGAAGCTTTACATCTGCAATCAATTCTCCCTATTTAATCAACAACATAGTGTAGTTTAATGTGAGGGTCCATCTACGGAGGGGTCAAAAAAAGTACTGGTTTTAAAAGTTCAATAACTTGCTTCATATAGTTGTTGTCTTCGCAACTTTCGGTTCGAAAAGCTGCCATAATTGCAGTAGTCGTACAAGGCATACATTTTCGGTGTTAATAGCTAATTTGCGGTTTTCCTCACGTATTCGGCCTATTTCATCTCGAGTTCTCGCAACTCTAAAAACTGTAAACGGTGCTCAATGTGTTCTATTTTTAAAAATGCAATATTTATTGCTACAAGTCCAAGTTTTACTCTCCCGCAACTGTATGTGTCCTCCTTTCGCGGCAATAATCATCCGGATCCTTCCTCTTAATTCTGAACACCTATTCTTGCACATCTCCGGAGTAAGTTCGTTCCACACCTCAGTGAGTCTTTGTTTGAGACCACCAATGGAGCTAAATGGTGAGAATCTTATTTGAGCTCTACGTTCGGTACGGATACTAGACATTAGTGGTCCTAAGTTCGGTTCACTTAAACTTCCGGTGACTGTTGGGGCCATGATTCCAGGCGCTTCTTTCGTGAGGTATTCCACAGTCTTTGTGTCTGTTTGAGGTGGGGCAGGATCCTGCGCAAAAACTAATCCTGATGGATACAAGGATCTGCAGCGGAAAGAAGGCAGTCCTTGATCTCCTGCAAACACACTACACACCTCAATCAGAAATGAGGTCCGAGCTGGTTTACGTACCTACGAAAAGGTGGCTTTGACTAAGGATCGCTCATCGTCCACTGGGAGAAATTGCTTCTCTGTACGGTCACTCTATTGGCAGTGATATTCTTCTTGTGCCACTCTCCAAAGACAACATCATTTCTGCTGTTATAAAGAGCGCGTAAATAGAAGTTCTTTTTCGCCAGAGAATACAATACTCGCCAAGCGATCACAGACTCGGGGTGAAATAGGCCGAATACGTGAGGAAAACCGCAAAAAACGATAATTGTGACTTTTACATACGAAACATGCTGATGACGTTAATACCGTCGAAAAGCTTGGCTAAGTTGCAAAATCCGCTGTTAACAACAACTCATACTTCGTTCAATAATTTGAAAATTTTGGCCATGAATAAAACCGGGTGAGACATAATTTTGAATATATCTGCGGAATTACGTCAATAAATAACTTTAAAAGATAAGAGAAAATATCTGACATTTGTTGGGTAATCTGAAATAATTTTTACACATAATGAATATAAATAATTATAAGTTGCAAGAATATTACATTAAAATATGAAGCAAATTTAACTGCAGTTCTTAACTTTAACAGGTATCTCTCTATTGCAAAAATTCACAACCAATTCGCACGTCATCATCGTCTAGTCATTTGTGCTGCAGCGCTTATATTCGCACTCATTGCAAAATTCCCTATGTACTTTGAAGTAGAGGTATAGATTTTTACCTTTAAAAGTATATTATTTCTTCTATATTTTTCAACCTTGTTATGGTATTATCCGGACTAAATTTTTTTGCTATAGGTCGTTCCCAATGGCAATTGTACTGGTGTAACTTCGCTTACGGCTACTGTTGGTGATATCAGTGAGACTGAACCATACAAAACGATATATAAGGTTAATAGGCAGCAGTTAGATCAAATTAAATTTAGCAGTTATGGAATATTTTTCAGTATTGGTTCCGTAATATCATCACCATTTTCCTCCCCTTTCTTTTCTGTTTCTACTTGAATTTTGAAATCATTAGAAGACTTCGTTTACAGCTCCAAGGAGCAAAATTATTTCGATTTGCAACATCGGAACACAGAGTGAGATTTTTCTCTAATATTTGTTTCTGAACTATCTTGGACATTTAATCGCTTTCTCCCTTGTATGTATATTATCTATTCCAAACCTAATTTACGAAAAATATCGGTAGTTTCAAAGAATTAATTTAATTGACGTAATCAAGATGTCCATAGTGAGATTTTCAACTAATTAATTCAATATGTTGATCAAGGTAATATTCGAATCAAGTTATGTTTATTAGTAAAATGCTGTTGATTTAGCAGAACATTCGCTCGGCCACTTTAATGCTCGTGTTTGTCACTTGCACGTATCTCGCATCAAATGTACTCAATGTTATTGTTTGTACTTGGGAGTTCTTCGATAAGGTAATATGGGTTTTTGTATATTAGGGATACAACCAAACTAAAATACTAATTAAAACTCATTTACTTAAAAATATTGCCAATTTATGGAGGGGAAAATAAAAGTGTTTAAATCAGCATTCTCTGATGTCGGAGAACTTGAGGCCTTTCTACACTTTGTCATCTGATCTGATTTCCTTATTGACAGTTATGGCTAGGTAAGGAATAAGAAAACAAGAAAATCGAATAATAAGTATTATTATAAATAATTGAAAACAAATTATGTTTTTAGTGCATGCCGCCTTCCAATCTACATTGCATGCAATGTTCGTATCCGCTGTGAGGTCCTCGACTGCATTGATGGCTGCCTTCTTTTTCAGCTAAAAATGCAACCATATAAGGTTATCACCTGCCATATTAATGGAATAAATTAATACAATAATGCATGCTTGGAAAATATAAACTATTGATACAGGATGCTTCAGCGAAAATTAAAAGGTGTCGCGGTACAACAGTACGATATTGCGATACTGGCAGTGGATTTATGATATATGAGGTTTGGGGAAAAATCACTGCTACCAAAATATTTCCATCCATCATTTTTTATGTAATACTAAAGCTGTGTAAAATATAGATAGTTTTATTATGTTAACAAACGAAATATATGGCTTTGTAATTTTTTTTCTGTTTAGATGTTTACCCATATGTTAAGAAATAACGTAGTGTGTGAGAATTACAAGAGAACTTTCAGGTGGACACAAATAATGATTTGATTGCGGTATGCATCTTTTTAGTGAAATTTATCTCTACCCCATTTTATTCCTTAGCTTTTTAAAATCATTGGAGAGTCAATTTTTATTATATTTTACACCCAGTGTTCGATTTTAAGTGACTATTAATCAAGCTTAGGGATTATTTTCTGAGTTCTTATCATAAATACTACAGCCACCAACGAAGAAAGGAGAGCAACGTGTGCGTAGCGTTGGGACCGGGCTCGATAAAATAGTTCTTTCAGTTGCTATGGGCAATATGTGTAATAGGTATAGCACACTTATTCAGTATCCTTGTAGCGACAGATAAATATTTTCTTGTTTTTTCAAGTGATTTTAGTATAATCACTCGACCACACTTGAATTTATTGATTATTTGATTACAGAAGCCTTCGTTCTCTGCCTTCGCAAATAGAGGGAACTACATTAATTGGCAACGAAAGTTATTAGTGTTTCTAAAGTTTATCTAAATAGTCTATGAGTAATTTTCTTAGCCATCTATACTTTTCATATCTATTAATGTGGCACAATTTACTTGCGTTATCTATTTCAATAGCTATCCGTTTACAAGGATATTTATTCTCACTAATATTGTCTCTTTTGCCCATCCGTCTTTCTTTCTGACCTCAGTTTTTTTTGACAAAGACTTCTAGTAAAAGATATACTATTTTAAACTCATTTTCCACCTATTTTATAGTTTCATTAAATAAAGTTCTACATATAATGTGACAGTGCAAGTATACAGTTCATGTTTTTAATGAAAAATTTTAACTTCCTTGGTATATCTACTGATATACATAAGCATTAAAAGTTTTAGGTGAGTTTTTAAAATGAGTATTAGAGTGTACCTAAATGTTTTATGCTTTTTTGTCCTAAATTAACTTATCATGCCGGTGGTATCATAGATTGATACTTAGACGACAAATAAAGGGTACAAGATCTATAAAATTATTAATTTAGTATACTTTAAATAGCAATATCTCTTGTATTTGCTAGTTTTATTAAAGGAAATAAAAATTACTGAACGCTAATTAACATGAGTAGTACAATAGTGATCAAAAATAATATCCTTAAGCATCAAAGAAATAGAGAAGAACCTTATCATGAAAATGATCGTACCCCAGATCATGTACTGTAGAAGCGTAGGGAAATTAATATCTGAGATGCCAATGGAACTGATGGTGAGCAAGATTTGATCTCCATGAGAAGATTAGGAAGACATTCAAAATGAATGCACAAACAATATTTTTCAATTACATAGTAGAAAGTAAATTCTTTTGGCATGGTTCTAAAAAGAATATGTCTGTTGATCTATGAAGGCGTACACTATCCACTCCGCAGAAACCATATTCGGAACCATAGTTCTCACAAATGAAGGTAATCTAAATGTCACTGTTAATGCTCAGGTAATATTTATAACTGGGTATATTAAAATTGCTGCAGTAAATTGTGTTGCAAGTATGAAGGGTAGAAAAAAACCAAGTGAAATTATACCTTGTCAGTTTTAGCAGGACATCCAAATTTGGCAGCTTGCCAAATTATAGCACTCGCTTCTGATGGAGTTGAAAACGGGCAGTAAAGTTCTTGTCCAAGTGTTGAGCAACAACCAATCAGGCGTGTACCTAATTTCCACTCTAGTACATCAAAAATGACCTAAAAATTATGCGGTGATAAATAAATGAATCTTGCGTAAATTCATAGAGAAAAAATAAATTGTTTGAAAAAAGGATGATATACTGTATGAGGTTCATTCATTATAGTTTTGGTTTCCATTATAGAAACTTCACCCGAAGACACTTGGGCTTGCATGAAATTTGAAAGGCCAACTAGAATGAGAATTATAATATAATAATCAAATTTTACATGAATTGAAAACGATTACGCACAAACCATTTTTCCTAGTGAACCGAGAATTCTCAGAAATGTGTTCTGGAATGTACCAGGTACACATACTATTCTCAAAAAGGCATCCACCTTGAGTCTGACACGCAGAGGGTAGCACTGGCAAGTTGCTGGAATGAATGTTGCTCAATTACTTTATTTGTTATATTTAGTAAATTAACTGACCGATAGTAAAAATCAGTAAGTGATGGTAGTATAGTAGCAGTAACTGGTTCAAAAGAAGGAACTTCCAATTCTGATTTCAATAATGGATTTGCACTCGAAATATTTCCCTTAAAATACGTATTTTCACTGATTACAAAATATTGAGTTTCATCCATGCTATATGCTAAAACAACAAAAATAAAACAGAAGACTTTGAAATGTTGGCTTCTTAAAATTAGCGACAATACTCTAAGTTCTCTTCTCTATAATGTAAACAAATTTAAAATTCACGACAAAGCTAAACTTACTGCATTGTCCATTATTTTTCTATCTACTAGATGTACCTCTGATGAAAGAGGCTGAGGAGTGGGACGAAAATCAACGATATCCTTTAATAATAGTATAATACATAAAATATTAAAATTTTAAACTTAAAACAACGTCCAAATCCAAGACAAACGAAAACGCAATAAAATAAAGAAAATATCATCTCACATCGTTATCGTAGTCAAAATCCATGTCATCTTTGGTAACATAATTCGGATCAAGAAATTGTACTAATTCCTTCCCCAAAAGGTCATGAAGAGCTACAATTAACAAACTCTATTTCTTTGTGATAAACATAGAGTACGCAATTACAACTTGTAATAATAAACCTTACACACTTATCACACTTCATGCAAAACCTATACTAACCAATATAATAGTGAAACTTTTAAAAAATATGATACAATTAATATTAAAAAGAGTAGGTTTCCGTGAAATATTCAGATAAATCACGAACGCCTCAGTTTCTGACCCTAGAGCAGTATTATAGAGATGT